>JAODUP010001196.1:90000-99119 GCA_025642065.1 Paralvinella palmiformis | reverse complement strand
TCGGTTATCAACTGCGGTCTCGGGTTAGAAACAGCTATGGCGCCCGCTATTGATCAGGAGATGGCAACTTTAAGTAACGGTAAATACTGGAAATATTTCAGTAAGTTATTTCATATTACACGGAAACTGAACGATTATGTTTTTTCAAAAGATTTAACGCAATATTTATCCTAAGCCTTCGTTGTTCATGTTCACTCGCAGGGGATTTAGTATGGGTTTTAATGGATTAAATAAATTCTTTTAAAATTAAACATTTAGCTGAATGCAAATTTATTTTAATGAAGATATAAAGGGCAATATTATTTTTACTTGTACCTCGGAACCAATCATCTATATATCACCTCTATATTATTAAATACTTTTTTTATTACATTAGAGTATTAACACCCTTGATATAGTAAACATTGCACGAATGGCTGATTCAGAAAATAAAAGTTCACTTTCAATACAAGATATCATGCACAAATACCAAAGTTACAGTAATAGGATTCGCCCAGTGAATTATAATCTATGTGATCATTGATTATATCCAGTCACAACGTCATGTCAGATGGCAAAGGTTATACAAAAAATCGGTTTGAACTAGACAGGCCGGACCATGACAGCCATGCAAATCGCGCTGAACGTTACTTAGTTTAGTGACATATATCTATTGGTGAAGTCTATGCCATTCGTCTTAAATGCTAAATTATTATCTGAAGATCACATAGCCTTAATGGGCTATAAATAAAATCAAAATATAGCTGGTAAATAACATATAAACAGCTTTTCAGTAAGACATTTATCGGCCACTACACGCGTAAATCGCCATGCAACATAGTGATTCTTTGACTTCTAACCCGAGACCATAGTGAAATTCAGCCGCATGGTGGCGCCAGGGGTAAATGGATCGGTCTCTTCCAAGAAGTAAATTAGTACAACCTGAAAACACTGATCATTATACCAATAAACGATTTTGTACATAAACGGACATACGATCCAGACACCTACCTGGCTCTTGCAGTAGCATATCTTCGATGGTGATTTCCTCAAAGCGTCTTCCTGAAAGATGAGGGGGTGAATGGCATGGAGGCGAAGCATTGTCCGAGGACTTCAGGACTAACTTGCCCGTACGCTGACGCCATTTAGCAAAAAGAGCGTTTCTGTCGCAGACCAGGTCACTCTTGTGTACAGTGACCGTTAGCGTACCCGGTATGTCCATCGAGCAAAATCCGGGAAGATGGATTGGATCGCCGCTTCTGCGCCCAATCGTGAGGCTCTCCAGATTTGCCAGGACAACTACCAACCGATCGGGAAAGGTAGAAATATCGTTGTCGTGAATCTCGAGATGGGTCAGACTCCGGGATACGTTACTTAAATTTGGAAACTGATCTAGGTTGTTGTCGCTCAGCGAGAAATCGGCCAAGTGTAACATCCGAGGTAGGTTCGGCACGGATACGAGCTGATTTGATGAGAGACTCAGGTAGGTCAGCCCGGTGACGTTATCTAGATTTGGGAAGGCGGTCAAGCCGTTCTGGCCGAAATCCAGATAATAACACTCGGGCATTGGAGGCAGGGCTCGGTCGGGGATAGCCGCCATTTTATTATTTTTCATGTCCAGTTTAAGGAACCCGTCCTTGACGTTGCTCAGATCGGGTACCTCGGTCAGTTGGTTTTCTTTCAGGTACATCTTGACGGCGGTGGTGCGGTCAACGCGCGTTATGGCGTTGGCGTAGGCGGAGAGCGAAGAGAGCGCGGGAAATACGACCGTCAGATCCGGAATGCTCGTCAGCCGGTTGTGCGAGATGTCGATGTGTCGTAGCTTCGTCATCGTCGTCATCCAATCGACGGGCAGCGCGCTTATCCACGTACTGGTCACCATCAAGTCGGTGATGGTACTGCTGACGTTGTCCAAGTTGGGAAACTCGCTCACTTTGTTGATGCTCAGTTGGTACCTGGCGAGTTGCGGGAACTCTTCTACGTAGTCGACGACCGATATGCTGGTCTTTATTATTATGATATCTTCAGCGTCCGACGGTATGTCGTGAGGATAGGACTGGACGTCCCATCCTTCCCTCGTGTAAGTATTCTTGCCCGTCGAGCGAGTCAGCGAGTCCGCAAACCAAACGGCCACCACTACCAGTCTACACATCGAGGTTGCCATTCTCGTCTTCGTGTCTGCGAATTTACAATAGATGGCATATTCGGCGGAGAAAACCTTGCCAGTTGCTTGGGTTGATGAAAATCTCCTCCTACTATAGTTAGGATTGGGGTGATTACGGGGCCAAGGTAATCGATTACGATTACGATTACTTGAGAATACCACGATTACGATTGCGATTACGATTACATTCATTATGACTATAATCGATTACAATTACGATTACATTATAAAGTAATCATGATTACAATCATGATTACAATGTGTATAGCACAAATATGACTGCGATTCTTCTTCAATATTTATTCAGTTACATATATGATACCGATATAAACATGCTACAGTGTTTACATGTCGCTTTGTAAGAACCAGACACACTTTCTGGTGTGTTATTGATATGAAAATGAAGAGACATTGAAGCCATTGTAAAATGTTAATTTGTTTTAATATTTCTGAGATCAATATTGATCATAGAGCAAAGGAGCAAGTAATAGATTTGCCATGAATGTACAGGTATTTATAGAGATAACTGAGATTAGTGCAAACAATATCAGTGGAATTATTTGAATATATATTTAGTAACTAAATGTATCATGTGTGGTGTAACTATAGTCAGGTAAGGTTTATATAATAAATAGGATAATTAGAATATAGTCAAACCCCCAACCTAACCCCCTCTGTAAGTTGACCACCTCTGTCAATGGACCACCGTTTCACAGTCTTAAATTATTGCCATGGTTTAAGTTATATTTTTCTTCTAAGACTTGGCCAACTCCATACTTCGACCATTGATCTCTGTCTGATGCCCACGTTTGTCACCCCGTATGACAAGCGGGGACCTTACTTACTTGTGTTTCGGGAGAATCCCCAGACTGTCGCTAGATAAGCACGGCCTCTGGGGGCCAATATATACCATGCGTTAATTTAATTGCCTGCTTCTCATCTGACTGTTGGCCAATCAGGATCATTTGCAACTGGAGTTAAAACGACGGTGTCAGAAAGAAGTCGTGGACGATTTCTGGTTGTGTAACTAGCTTGAGATTAACCGTATGAAAATAACACGTTAATCTGTAATGTCTCTTTATATGAAATGTAATAGCGGCAACATCTGAAGCGGTGTTTCAACAACTTTTCCTTTCATGTTCATAGAACCAAAAGAACTGACAAATCATCATGTGTAGAACTATGACAGCAGTCCGTCAATCGGTTAATCAGTTCTATTGTTAACTTTCCCCTTACATACCAAACCATATCTCTGGCATGATATAACATGGCAAATCTTGTGTAATCGTGAAAGTAATCGCTGATTATGATTACACTTACAATGTAATCGATTACGATTACGAATACATTGCATCTGGAAATGGCGATTACGATTACTGGAGATCATGTAATCGATTACAATCGATTACGATTACCGATTACGATTACCCCAACCCTGACTATAGTACCACGGCCTGGATTCGAACCTCCGACCTCCCGCGCTGCATGATCTTGAATAAGAAAATCCCACGCTCTTACCCATTAGGCCAAAGAACATTTAATCATTCGAGCCATAAGGCCTCGTTAATAGCAAAAAAAGTCTAGTCAGCTTTATATATGATATGGCCCTGTTCTGTGTAAAATAACAAAACAGATACCATACAGCTGTCGACTTATATAATTGTCCTTTTCACTGTGGTTGTTGTTTTCTGCAGCTCAACACCATTATTGATCCTAAGCAACATAGAGAGTTTGAATCTTCGCAAAAAAATCATGTAGAGTTCGCGTAGCGTCCTAAATTCAAAAGAACCGTACCGCAAATCAGCCAATAAGAACAATACAGTACATTTTGCCCAGTGCCAAACAAAGCATCATATATCATGACTTGATACAACATATCACGCCTCTCCGCAACATACTGATCTGGTCCAGGCAACGAGCTGATGACGAGCAGTCAATTGTAAGAACTATGTTTTTTCTTCTTCTTAAATTGAACAGTAAAGTATTTTTGAAGATTTCATTAAGTTGGTTACTAATTATTCAGTTACGCTAATAATTGCCATTCAGACCATTATTATTTTTTTTATTATTATTATTATTATTATTATTATTATTATTATTATTATTATTATATAGTAGTAGTAGTAGTAGTAGTAGTAATAGTAGTATGAGATATACAAAAAAGTTATGTATAGAAAAAGGTTTTATATAAATAATAATACATATTAAGCAAAATATATGTTCAATTGAACTATTAAATTATAATCTCCTATTTTGTCATTATCTATCCTAATCGGTGTTTAGGCTGGAAAAATTATATTCCGAATTTTAAGTTACTTTTGGATGTTTCATCTGATGATCTCTTTTTCCCAGGGAGTAGCTTTTCAATCGCGTGTTCTAGTTGTGTTCTGGACTGAGGTTAAACACTCACTGATTCGCTGATTCGTCACTAACTCAATGATTTAATCAGTGCTTCACTCACTGACTCACCGAATGACTGACTAACTCACTGACTCACCGACTCATTCATCAACGCAAGGAGTGAGCTGGCTGGCTGACTGACTGACTGACTGACTGACTGACTGACTGACTGACTGACTACTCACTCACTCACTCACTCACTCACTTCCTCACTCACCTTCAGGGATTTGAGCCGCAAACAATTAATTGATTGGAAGCCAACAATCGATATATCAGGTGATTTTCTAAAGGAAGATCAGCGATCAAATAAGGTCTCTTCCTTTCGTCCTTGGATGCAATTTTGCCTTTCCTTTCTGCAGATGCACCAACCCTCTGTCAGCTAATCCCTTTGAGACGGTTTCTACGGGTTTGTTGCTAGGATTACCATCATCGAGAATGTAGCTGAAGGCTTAGCATAAACAATTATCAATTTGTAATATCCAAAAGCTTACAAACATTGAGAAGATTGCCGAGATAGACCATAGTCAGAAACTACATAAAGCCTAATCGAAACCATTACGTGATTAATAACTATGCCTGGAAAATGGGATGATGGGATTCAACTGAGTTGATTCTGTGATGCCGACTCTCTCTCTCTCTCTCTCTTGGATGTGTGTGTTTGTGTGTGTATGTACGTGTTTGTATGTGTGTGTGTATGTGTTTGTGTGTGTATGTACGTGTTTGTGTTTGTGTGTGTTTGTGTGTATGTATGTGTGTGTGTGCGCGCGTGCGCGCACGTGTGTCTGAATCATTTGATAGGAAGCTAGAAGTTGAAAAATCTTTACTAATTTTAAATAGTACACATCGTCACATTTATCAACATATCAAGGAAAAATGAGATTAATCTGCTATAAATCTGAGTTGTAAGAACTAATGGAATCCATGGAACTACTCAGTCTTCGAACATTATTGGCTGATGCCAGTGTAGCATACCATCCGGACATGGAGTCAATTCCATTTTGTCAATTCCAATTCCATTCAATTCCATTTGGTCAAATCCAATTCCCATTCCACTTCAAATTTATCAATTAATTCAATTCAAATTCCAAACTTTTCAATTCCAATTCCTAGTCCGTTTGTTTCCGACCCTTTTTCCCTAACAACTTTTACCATGAGTAGGTATTCCGAGTACATAGTTGGAATACCTACTCCGAGTAATTTTATATTCCAAGTAGGATTGTCATGGAAGAAATATTTCTGAATTAAAAAATTAAATGGTAAATTAATTTGTGGGTTTAATTTTTTTGCCCGTTCTAAACATTGAACGGGGGTAAATTCCTAAATAGCAACGTCTCTATATATCCAGACAATTTTAATTGGTTAAATTCTCACGTGCGGTGCCACGTTCAGTTGTTTTGTTGTTCGGGAAATCCCCTCCCCCACCACTCACAGGGGAGCAGTACGGAAAGATGGAGCCGAAATACCCCGAGGTCCCCCTTTATTTTAAATAATTCAGTGGAGACGGCAGCGCCATTTAACGTGGTCAGCCACCCACGATGTAGTGAGCCGAGACATTAATTTCTGGAAAAGTTTCGACCACTTGCAATTTTTTTGTAATCATCCAAGATGTGTTTACGTTCCACGGTCCAGTAGGAGCCTTGAAACGAATGTTTTTGCTTAGTTCCGCCCAGCAGCGGTCGGATCCGGAATTGGAATTGACCGTCAGTTCCAATTCCGGAATTGAATTGACCCCATGTCTGATACCATCCCAGTTATTGTACGAACATCGGTACTGAGATTTTGGTATATACAGGCATTATTTATTGAGCGTTTAGAACCTGTTTATTACGATCGGTCGGTCGGTGCAACGCTCACCGAACAACTCGAATTTGAAGCATTTGACCCAGTTTCCGAACTGTAATTGAAATTTTCGCCCGTAAACATTTTAACTCTTAATTTTAGTTTTACTAGAATATGACGATGATGATGATGATGATTGATGTTTTACGGCCACTTTTGTGCACAAGGTAGGCTAAATGGGCCGAGCGACCTCCAAAGGTAATGAGACGAAGTGAAAGACGAAACAACCTTCAGATATGCCCACTATTAGAATATGACACCAGATTAATATACAATTCTGCTGACGCGTTTTCATCCGATGACATCATCCGACAAACATTTTCAAGCCGTCTTGACTGACTACAGATCTATTCAATAATAATCAAAATCGCTTCCTGTCATCTTTAAGAAAAGACCCGCAAGGTAGGTAGATGCGACGTGTTCGTTGAATAATATATTCGGAACTAGCTGTGAATAATTGCAAATTGTTTTTTTTCTCTCATTTATTAGAAATATAGTTTTGAGGAATAGATAAAAACCTCGTCCAACATTAAATAATGAATACATTTTTATTTTGCAAATTTTGCATTCGTCTTATATATATATATATATATATATATATATATATATATATATATATATATATATACATAGACCCGAATAACATATTAAGATACCGGAATTTAATTACATATATCAGGAGAATATTCAATCCGTATTTACAGAATAATAATTTCAATATATTAGTTCGAGAGTATGTATATATATATATATATATATATATATATATATATATATATCATATACAATATATGACTTAACATTACAATTCAGTAATTCACATATTGATACTCGTCTGAACCCACATACTGACGTGATAGTTTACACCTGTATCCAATATCAGTAATCACACAAATATTATATGAATAATGAAAAAGCAGGCAGTTTAGCCGCATTCTGCATAAAGAAGCGCACTCAATCATAGACATATCCAGAATTTGTGGTTCCACAGACAACGGGCAATACCATGGACTGGACAGCTTCTTGTAGATAGCCTCTACAACTGTTTGGGAATAAGAATAATATATATATATATATATATATATATATATATATATATATATATTATATATATATATATATAGATACAAAGAAAAACATTTTTTCCTGTACTCAATCCAGGCGAAATGAGTTGCATCGGTTATCAACTGCGGTCTCGGGTTAGAAACAGCTATGGCGCCCGCTATTGATCAGGAGATGGCAACTTTAAGTAACGGTAAATACTGGAAATATTTCAGTAAGTTATTTCATATTACACGGAAACTGAACGATTATGTTTTTTCAAAAGATTTAACGCAATATTTATCCTAAGCCTTCGTTGTTCATGTTCACTCGCAGGGGATTTAGTATGGGTTTTAATGGATTAAATAAATTCTTTTAAAATTAAACATTTAGCTGAATGCAAATTTATTTTAATGAAGATATAAAGGGCAATATTATTTTTACTTGTACCTCGGAACCAATCATCTATATATCACCTCTATATTATTAAATACTTTTTTTATTACATTAGAGTATTAACACCCTTGATATAGTAAACATTGCACGAATGGCTGATTCAGAAAATAAAAGTTCACTTTCAATACAGATATCATGCAAAATACCAATGTTACAGTAATAGGATTCACCCAGTGAATTATAATCTATGTGATCATTGATTATATCCAGTCACAACGTCATGTCAGATGGCAAAGGTTATACAAAAAATCGGTTTGAACTAGACAGGCCGGACCATGACAGCCATGCAAATCGCGCTGAACGTTACTTAGTTTAGTGACATATATCTATTGGTGAAGTCTATGCCATTCGTCTTAAATGCTAAATTATTATCTGAAGATCACATAGCCTTAATGGGCTATAAATAAAATCAAAATATAGCTGGTAAATAACATATAAACAGCTTTTCAGTAAGACATTTATCGGCCACTACACGCGTAAATCGCCATGCAACAAGTGATTCTTTGACTTCTAACCCGAGACCATAGTGAAATTCAGCCGCATGGTGGCGCCAGGGGTAAATGGATCGGTCTCTTCCAAGAAGTAAATTAGTACAACCTGAAAACACTGATCATTATACCAATAAACGATTTTGTACATAAACGGACATACGATCCAGACACCTACCTGGCTCTTGCAGTAGCATATCTTCGATGGTGATTTCCTCAAAGCGTCTTCCTGAAAGATGAGGGGGTGAATGGCATGGAGGCGAAGCATTGTCCGAGGACTTCAGGACTAACTTGCCCGTACGCTGACGCCATTTAGCAAAAAGAGCGTTTCTGTCGCAGACCAGGTCACTCTTGTGTACAGTGACCGTTAGCGTACCCGGTATGTCCATCGAGCAAAATCCGGGAAGATGGATTGGATCGCCGCTTCTGCGCCCAATCGTGAGGCTCTCCAGATTTGCCAGGACAACTACCAACCGATCGGGAAAGGTAGAAATATCGTTGTCGTGAATCTCGAGATGGGTCAGACTCCGGGATACGTTACTTAAATTTGGAAACTGATCTAGGTTGTTGTCGCTCAGCGAGAAATCGGCCAAGTGTAACATCCGAGGTAGGTTCGGCACGGATACGAGCTGATTTGATGAGAGACTCAGGTAGGTCAGCCCGGTGACGTTATCTAGATTTGGGAAGACGGTCAAGCCGTTCTGGCCGAAATCCAGATAATAACACCCGGGCATTGGAGGCAGGGCTCGGTC
>JAODUP010001196.1:70000-85000 GCA_025642065.1 Paralvinella palmiformis | reverse complement strand
CAATTAAGTGCAATTTTGTACATGTGAGCACCATACGAAGACAGCCGCCTTTGAGAGGTTCCTATTTTACGCTTGAATTTCAGTGGACTACTTAAACAGGCGAAACCTATTTTGCTATCCCTCTACTGAAAAGGCACGAAAGTTGAGTAATCAATCTTTCTTTGATACGAGCTATGGTCCATTAATTATTTGATAAATGAGAGGTAACAAAGTTCTAGCCAGGCGTTCGTATTAAGTTACTGACAGCGATCGAGACCGGCGACATCTAAATGCACCGAAAGCCAGGTTGGAGCGACCTATTATCGGAAGCGAGTTAAAAGCATGGATCGACCACGGCGCCATCTCGTGAGGCCTACTGCTCCTCTTGTTTGTATTACGTGTAGTCATTTTTCATATCTACCCGAACTTTGGCTGTCAAAGTAGCTCAGAAAGGCCCTTATTAACTCTGCGATCAAATTCGGCCCAAGAGCTTATCGGGGGGGGGGTATGGGCAACATCCGAAGGCATCAGGTTCGAGTCTAGGTGTCTCCTGTATTAGAGGTTTAGATAACCTTGTAGATATCAAGTCCTCTCCGGTGCCGAAATTCCCAGTGAGCCTCCGTGGCCTAACTAATTGCGCGGTTGGCCACAGAGCTATAGCACCTCGGTTCAAACCTCGGCCGGGCTATGTCGGAAGGTTGTTTCATCTTTCGCTTCGCCTCATTACATTTGAAGGTCGCTCGACCCATTTAACCTACCTTGCGCAGAAAAGTGGTCGTAAAAGATCGATCATCATCATCTTCGCCGTATTACCGTTGGAGGTCGCTCGGCCCATTTAGCTTACCTTGCGCACAAAAGTGGTCGCAAAAGATCGATCATCATCATCTTCGCCGTATTACCGTTGGAGGTCGCTCGGCCCATTTAGCCTACCTTGCGCACAAAAGTAGCCGTAAAACGGTAGCATTTACATTTTTACACATAACGAGCCCGTGGTAGAGGAGCTGCTCCGATTAACACAGACACGCCAAGTGTATATATCTGGATTGTTTATTTAACCCGACATTCCTAACCAACATCATACCCCATAGACTGCAAGCCTTTATCGGTGGATGAAAGATTCCGCAGACACAAACAACACATAGTCGATCAGGAGAAATAGATAACTACATTGAGGTGGACAACTTAGTGCATTGAGGGAGCGCACTCGGTGTGTGCCATAGAAAAATAGGTCAGAGCGCTTCGGATATACGATATGTCAACCGATAAACAATCGGTTGGAGGGCACCCCCCGTGGTCTGACTTCGCTTCAATACCTTTGGAAGTCGGCCGGCGGATTTAGCCTAACACGTGCACAAAGTGGCCGTAAAACATCAATCATCAATCCTATTGGTTGGAGCACGTAAGATAATACGGAACTCTGTATACGTTATTTGATATTGGAAATAAATACTACTACTACTACTACTGCGCATTTTCTTTAACATAACTATTTACACAATAAACATCGCTGACCTGTATATCCGAATAAGCCTTCATTGTTAGAAGACTCTCATAAATTGGCTTTGATCTTCCCAGCAACGTACATATCGTCATCTGCGATCTGATTGTGATCTTAGATGTCCGATTTCCTCGCATGCCGAAGGATCGATGGCAAACGCGGACACGATTTGTGGGATGGCGGGAAGCACGGATGACGTATCTGGGAAAATTAGCATCGGCACTGGGAGCGACTCGTTTGTCGAAGTGCATCTATTAGCCGTATCGATAAGCAAGCGACGGCTCGAATCGCGGCCGCAATACCGTTTTTCTCCAGAAAGGATGTAATCCGAGTTCGGGCGGGTTTTATCCCGCACCCCGTCATCAGTCACCAGTTCCATTGATCTTTGTCGTATGGTTTATATATATATATATATATATATATATATATATATATATATATACGACCATCCTCATACTTTGGGCGTCTTCGATGATCATCGGAGATATATAATTACTAGATATAAAATAAATGTCGGATGGAGTACGTCACTCTCCGTTCACCTAACGTCGATGTTATTATTATCGTTCGGATAAATGATGAGTCATCACATCGTGCGATATCAACGGTGAGATTAATGCTTGTTCGTGCCATTTCAAGACGGCAAATTCCACCTTTTATTACGATATACTATTTGGTAACAGTTTCTAAATTTAATAATAGTTTTAATTTTCTAAATATAATTTGTCCTTTCCCTTTACAATAACAGTTAGCAGCATCCTGTATACACTGAGATTCCGATAATTCCTTTAGCTGTTCTGTAATCCCATTACAGGTGTTCAGGTGGACGTACAAGCTTAAATTGGATATTGGAGAGACTAATCATTTCAATGGAAATCTCCGAATTAGGTCGCCAACTAAGAATGCGAATACTCTCAACTATGCAGAACCGACATAGAAAAAAATAATAATAATAATAATAATAATAATAATAATAATCGGTCGAAATGGCAGTTATTTTACGTGGCTGGCAACCTCACGCGAGAGAGACAGAATGATCTGTAATTTACAGCTTTATCACGAGGACTATTATACATTTAGAATTTACAATATATCACATATTCGGTGAAGAAAACCTTGTCTGTTGCCTGGTTGGATGACAAAATAACCTTGCTACCACCGGTCTGTTATTTAAAGGGACAGTTCACCCCCAGAGAAATTCTTAAATATGTAATGCTTAGAACAGTAAACAAAAATATCCGCAATAATAATCACGAATAATACCCGATATCATAGACCTAGGGAAATAATCTATATTACTGGAGGGCCGCCATTACGGCCGCACCGGAAGCCAGATTCGAAGGGGGGAAGGAGAAAACTCAAATGCTCTGACGTCATATGAGCGTTCTCTAGACTGACGCGGATTATAGTTGCCCATGAGCGTTAATATCTCAGCCATTCTGGATTTTGTGATATATTTCACGTTTGAATCAGCTAAAATACAGTTCAAATTTTCCACTGAATGACAAGAAAGAGATTCCTACTCGGAAGCCTTTGGTTCACAGAGTTCACACAGACACCAGTCAGTGTTCCCGGTTCTCCTCGAGGTTTCTTGGTCGATTCCACTTTCTTCGAAACAATCGAAACTATCTTCCTCTTCTAAGGTTCTTCCGGCTCAAACTGATACGGTTGTATGTCATTCATGACGTAATTGTAACAACATAATTGCGTTATGTTCTGGATTAATCCATTGCTCATACTTGTTTACATGCTATTGTAGGCGCTCTACCGACTTCCGGTCAAACTGCTGCGTTCAAGTGACGTCAGCATTCAGGAGCTTCTGGTCTCGGTCTAGCTTCAAAATGGCGGCGCGCACAGGCCATTAAAAGTCGATTAATCAGGACTTTGAACTGGATTATTTAATGTATGGGTGATCGTTTACACATTTTACATCATTTATGCTATTTGTGAGCATAGCTGTATTAATCCTGAAAATTTTGAAATGAAGGTGGACTATCCCTTTAAGCAGAGAATATTGTTATTCTCAATTTTTAAGGTTCAATATGTCAAAATCTGACCAAAGACCTCGCTCACTCGTGAAGATATTAATGACGTCACGGTTTCGGCGTTGTAACGATTGTTCCAGAGCTTAATCATAAGAAGAATCAATGCAATATCGACCAAATCCTACATAAAAATAATGGCTTTTGGATGGTCGCTGCCATTGTGACCACAAAGATTTTACGTCGTGGTCTTAAAATACACATTCTACGTTATAGCTTTAATCTATTGTTGGGTTTATGATGGTGTTTTCCTCACTTTCTGTTGATGAGATGAGAATGGATTAGATTTTATTGATCCCTCGGATGCCATGTTTCTATATAGTCAACATTTAGGACACAATAGCGATCTGACTGGAAACAACGCGTACCTGAGTCAAAACTTACAAGCAAGGGCGTATAAACGAAAACGCACAACATCGAACATGCATGGACAGACATACAGACAGACATACATATAGATAGACATACATACAGAAAGACAGACATATAGATAGACAGATTGACACATGTTTTCTTTTGAAGTGTGCGCAACTCCCGCCTCTTCGCTTTAACTGTTACGGGCGCCTCCGTTGTCTAACTGGTAGCGCGTTGGATCACAGATCACTACCACCTGAGTTCGTACCTCGGCGTGGCACGTCTGAAGGTTGTTTCATCTTTGACTTCGCTTGATTACCTTTGGATGTTGCTCGCCCCATGTAGCCTATCCTGTGCACAAACGTGGCCGTAAAACATCAATCATCATCACCACAAAGATGACATATCATCTTGGTTACTGTCTATTGTAGCAGAATGTGACAAAAAGTTTTGATTTTGGTTAAGTTCGCTGCCATATAGTTAGCACTGTCGACCAAACTGTTGGTCGTGTTCAGGAAGCGATTCTCTGGTAATCGTGGACACAATTCAGAACGATATAAGCCAGAAACAAATCCGAATTAGTGGATAAGGACTTCTTTGACAAAACTGACTGAATCTAGACTAAATACCCCCCCCAATTTTTTTTGTTATAATAAAACAACGAATCGACAAGTTATAAACAAAACAAATATAAACAGAACCATTCTGACCCGAGTAACTAGATTTTAAGCTCCTAGTTTTCGTTGAAAAAGGTCATATAGCTATTTTTATAGTTAACGGAATGCGCAATATTTTCCATATCGTTGTTCCGACAATTTATCAGTACGATTTGGTACCATATTGCGTTATGTGAAGCTTAATTCACGAACTTGTCGCCCATTTGAAGACGCAATGAGTAATAATTCGAATAACATGTTAAATGCAGGTAATCCGTTGTGTATAGGCATAATAATTATAGTCTACAACACTATTCAGGTGTTGGCCACTGGATCCTTTTAGGATCACTGGACGGTGATATGGTGTTAAAACAAGTTGCATGGCGTCGACACGGAGCTGTGTATATACGACGTATTATGACGATTAATTACATTTATTGTCTTCTTTTGAATAATCAGCACATTGCTGTACCGGATATTCGGCTATCGATGTTTCAGAGTCTTCTAACATCAAACGATGATGGAACGGATATCACTCGGCTCAACCTTAAGGTCTTCCCCATATCTCCCGCGGCCACTAGATACTAGTTGCGGGCAGGTAAATAATATCAGATTAATTCCCGCCGGGCAACAAACTTTGCTTGGCCGAAACACTATCGTAAATACCATTCACTGTCCATGTCGATATTAATCATATGCCACACGGTGCACGTGGCTTTGTTTACTTCCGATCATTCACCGAAAATCCACCAATTGTGTGTCGACTGTGCCCGAATTAGAAATGACGTAATTGCTATCCCTTTTCTGTGTTGAAGTTAGATGATGATGATGATGATGATTGATGTTTTATGGCCACTTTTGTGCACAAGGTAGGCTAAATGGGCCGAGCGACTTCCAAAGGTAACGAGACGAAGTGAAAGACGAAACAACCTTCAGATATGCCCACGCCGGGATTCGAAAACGGGTGGTAGTGATCTGTGGTCCAGCACGCTACCGCTAGACCACGGAGGCGCCCACGTGTTGAAGTTAGAAGTGAACCACCCATTAACATTAGCTAAAACGTTCTTATTTTAGACTAGGGTTTAACCTCTCATCAATTTACCACAAAACAGTATTGAATAAATTCCTATGGTGGTTGACATTGTGTTTGTATTAGACAGTGAGGGTATATGTTTTATCATAATTTGTTTTCTGACCTCCTGTATTAATCCATATGTTAATTTTGTATGTATTCATCCCAATAAAGTGTATACACGATTGACGAACCTAACAAACGTTCATAATTTATATATGAAAAGTTGTCTGGATTTAGCATTAAAGACTTGCAGCCTTTAAATAAAATTACATCTACATCTACATAGGCATGTACTTTGTTTGTCATTAATTAGCAGCCACTGAATTATGATATACATACACTCACTATCACGCTCACGCATGATACAAACACTGATTACAGTTATATTGCTAATTTATTCATCGTAATTACATCGCAAATGGGGGCAAGTGAAAATTGGCGGTCACTTGCCATGCGGGAAGGTGACAAAATAAATTATGGTTGAGCCCTGCATGATTTGTTTATTCGCCATATTACGACAAATGCCTACAAACACTAATACTGGTTACTGGTAAGTGTTCGCTAGCCAGTTATAAGCCAATAAAAAAAGTTACGTTTTAGAAATAGTTCAGTCAAATTATCCAATTAAGGGGTCCAACCCACCACTAATTGCAAAAACAAATTATCTGTTGGATTCTCCACTGATACACCCCAGGAATAACACATTACAAATAGAGATTTATATAAGTGGTGGAAGGGCCCTAAATATGCTAATTTATGCTAATTAGGTACGAACATCAAAGAAATCAGATAAATAACTGGAAATTTTGCAGTTGTCATCAAAAGAAACAGTTAAGTGCTATCCAAATTCATCAGTTATGCTTTTAGAAATAATGGAAACTAAAATCAAGTGTCCATTTGGATGAATGGCTAATTATGAAGTCATAATTATGCTAATTATGTGTCGCCATTATTGAAAAAAACTAAACTTTTCCCGTAACATTTGGGACTGTGAACCAAAACTTGCAAGATCATGATTCAGGTAAGCCAATTTTATACTGGGTTGCATCGCATATCTACACCAGAATCGTCTTTTTTAATCAAGCTAATTAAATGATTCAACAAATGGACTCACCTTCATAACTACTGCGTTATCATTTCAGTCATTAGAGTAGTAGTAGAGTAGTGGTAGTAGAGTAGAGTATTTATTTCCAACACATTATGTTTGATTGATTCCTGCATGCTGTCTTTATTTGATACAGAAATTCGTAATATGATCGGTAATTTGGAACAATTTCCACCGGTTTAAATTATAAGGAACTAAGTGCCTGCTGGTTTTTCCTTGGCCAATGTGCTTCTATGGGGTGCCATGTATGCATTAACCCATGAGTGCTCTAGGCCCTGCATAAATCAGTCATTTCCAAGAGAATTCTTGCATGTTTCACTCGATCAGACATTCACTCCCGGTTTTTAATGGCAATGGCTTCAAATTATGTCCAGTTGTGGGAGATTGCTCAGGATTTAATACAATGTAGGTAGTTGAGGGGTCCTGGCTTATTTATGAGGTCATTTGATGTCAACAATTTTGAGAATGCCAATATTAAGTATAACTGATGAGGCTCATCAAGAGTGGTCAGTAGTGATAAGATTAGGTGGCTTTCATACACAGATGAGTTTTCTAGGCAGCATTGACCACCTTATGGCAGGCTCTGGACTTTCAGGAAAAGCTGTCTCTCGAACTATTAGAGGACATTTATTAGTGTACGCTTCCTTGCATACTATGGTTTTTGCAAATGCAACTACGCTATTCCTACTGCTGATGAAGGAGACGAGGACAACTCTGGTGAGGATAATCATGAAAGTCAAAGCAACTGCTATTTGGACACAGCAAGAGATTTACTAAATGCGTTGTTGGATTGGGATGATTGTGGAGATAAAGTTCCTAAAACGGTGAGTCGGATACAAAGTAAGATTGTTGAGGAAAAGGCACTGTTATGTGACCACAGAACAGCCCAACTCTGATTGCAGTACATGGATTTGGTGCAGATACTCTGTCCGGTCATAATAGCTAAACGGACTGGACGTTCCTTCACCTGAACTCGGTTTGGGATATGTTGCTGTACTTTGCAGCACCAGGATACAATTGGTATACTAAGTGCGCCTACTCTATCTGCAGTTAATGCTCTGTCTTGAAGCAGATCATCCAGATGTGTATAGAAATATCTGTGAAAGACACCATGTCATTTCTAACCAATCTTATTATTGAACAGGTGCTTATGTGCAGTATAAAAGAGCCAATGAGCACAGTGGTTGCCGTCAATGCCAGCTTGTTCAGAGGTTAATTTTGCCATGCACACACTATCAGAGGTCGCATATGTCACAAGTGAGTAGTACAAGGATGTAACCAAGGAGCCTAGTCAATGGTGTTACAGCAAACAAGTCTGTTAATGTTGACAATACAAAACAATTAGGGAAAGCAATACTTGATAGAAGGATTGGAATGAGCATCAATGAATTCTTTTTTAAGCGAACAAAATCAAGTTGTTTTCCTCCCTGTTAAGACATTGGTAACTACTAAATATGATGTCATACAAATTGAGCTACAGTTTCTGTTCCAAAGACTGGGTTATTGCCAGTAAGGAGGAAGATCTCTCAAAGGCTTTGAAGTATGAACTCTGCAGCTACCCAGAAGCCCTGTTTGAGTCAACCGTTCTCCTCAGAGAAGCCAACAAATCTGCTCTTGCTGATGCAATGTGGGAATATGTAAAAGACTCACAGCCAGATTACCTTCCGTCTACTGACTTTAACTTGGCCCGGAAAAGAGTCGATTGATCACGTCTGTCAATTATACGTGGTCTGTGCAACTCAAAGGTACTCAAAAGCAACCACTGGACAACCTTCATATCTATTTTCAATATTTTCTTTATCACCAAAGCCCAGATAACTCCGTTCATCTGGTTTTCATTTGTTATCTGTTCCCAGGGTTAAAACTCATACTAGGAATAGTGCTTTTTCAGTTGCTGTCCCTACTCTGGAATTCAATCCCTGAACATCTTAAATCATCAAATAGCATCGTTTCTTTCCGTCACCATTTGAAAACTCAGCTTTTCAGTCTCGCTCATCCTTCCCAAGTTTCCTTGCTATCTGATCAATGTTGAACGCGATTCTTTTCGAGGATATTGGTGCTGTAGAAGTTTTGTAATTATCATTATTATTATAATTGATGGCTATCCTGCAGGACCGTCAACCAAGGATGTTGCTCACTTGCGCTGGAAAAAGGGTTGCTGCGGTCCAGAGATTCATATTTCTAGCCAAACTGTTATTTATTTGAAGAAAGCTGAGTTTTTGTTAAACACAGTAAACAAGCAGAGGTTTATAAATGAGTGATAAACTTGAGAGAGTAGGATATGTTGTCCAACATACAAAGGGAGATGCCGATAAACTGATTGTCATGACTGCATTGAAATCTCCTGAATTTGTTGACATTGTTCTAGTCGGAGAGTCCACAGACTTGCTGGTTCTGCTTTGCTACCATGCAAAGAATCTGCCAAAGGCAACCTATTTTCGACCAGAACCAAAGCTACATTAAAAAAGCTGTAGATTATAGGACATACAAAAGACGAGGGATATCCGAAGGGAGACTACATGTGACTAAATTATGTTTGTCCATGCCATTTCCGGTTGCGATACAACCTCTAGACTGTATAGGTTTGGGAAACACCTTGTGTTCAAAATGCTGCATGGTGATTCCGAAATCAGAAAACAAGTAGAATTGTTTTTTTGTCTCGCCCATATACTCAACATGATCAAATTACTGAAGCTGGGGAGAAGACAATCGTGTCCCTGTACAATGGAGGAAAACATGACGGTCTGGACAAACTTAAATGGCAGCGAATTAAAGAAAATGTTGTCATGTGTTCAAAACAGATTCAGGCACAGGTTTTGCCACCAACGTCAGGTGCTGCCGAGTACCGCTCACTACGTGTTTTCCATCAGATGAGCGAATGGGAAGGAGAAAGCCTTAATGCCGCTGAATGTGGGTTGAAGGAGAAGGACGACAAGCTCATTCCACTGCGAACAGGCCTGCCTCCAGTTCTTGACCACCTACTAGAGGTTATTCACTGTAACTGTAAAGCCGACTGCAGTAATCTAAAATGCATCTGTCGTAGGAATAGCCTTCAATGTACATTTGGTGACTGTAAAGGCACTAGGTGCTCGAATGCAATGGATCCAAAGGCTGTTGAGGCCGACGTTGATGAATGAACAATCACAGAGCTTCAAAAAGGTGTTCCGGAGACCTGGCTTTTATCTTCTTCTGGATTTGTCTATCTGGTGCGGGCAGTACTTTTTTATGTTACTTGGTTAAGCCTGCATTATTTGCACAATTGGCTAATAATGACATATTTTGGGGGGCATTCTTTCATATATTCCTAGCATAGAACCATGAAATCGAGATGTTGACATTTTTCTCATTCCTTTTAGTTCACAGTTCTAACAGTTATGATGAAAAGGTGGTACGGCGACACATAATTAGCATAATTATGATTACATAATTAGCCAATCACTCAAATGGGCACTTGATTTAAATTTCTATTATTTCTAACAACAAAAATGATGAATTTGGATAGCATTTAATTGCTTCTTTTGATGACAACTGCAAAATTTCCAGTTATTTATCTGGTTTCTTTGATGTTCGTACCTAATTAACACAAATTAGCGTATTTAGGCCCCTTCCACCACTCCTATTCATCCCCAGTTTTAACATGTTATTCCTGGGGTGTATCAGAAGAGAATCTCACAGAGAAATATGTTTTTGCAATTAGTGGTGGGTCAAGTCACTATTTGACTAGACTAAAGTGAATTAATATGAACGAAAACGTAACATCAGTGTGTAGAACTGCCTACTATCATTAAATGTGAAAGAATAATTATATGAGAAGAAGTACATGTTTTAGGATTGAGTGAGTTAATCTGTTAGATCTCCTACAGACTGATGTGAAATGTTACTGTTTTATGGCCACCTTTTTGTCATGGTAGCCTACTACTAATGATGATGATGATGATGATGATGATGATGATAATAATAATAATAGTGGTCGTTATTGGATTTATTTTAGGTGGCTGGCATATATACGATTATCTTAAAGTTTCTGCAGCAAAAACACAGTTGTACTTCGTTCTAGCTGTTTATATAATAATAATAATAATAATAATAATAATAATAATAATAATAATAATAATAATAATAATAATGGCCGAAATGGCAGTTATCTTACGTGGCTGGCAACCTCAAATGAGGGAGACGTATGTAGTCTGTAATTTACATCGCACCACGGAGACTAATTCTAAATAAATTCAGCATTTACAATATATGGCTCAGTCGGTGGAGAAAACCTTGTCAGTTGCCTGGTTAGATGAAAAACTCCTCCTACTAGGGTGCCACTGCCGGGATTCGAACCTCCGACCTCCCGCACATCGTGACCATAATCCCGGTTAGGTAGTCTCACGCTCTACCCATGAGGCCACTGAGGCGGTACATTATATTGGACCATCATGGCTCAACAGATAATAAGTGTTAAGCGAACGATGAAACAACCTTCAGAATTAGCCCCGCATAGACGACTGTAACTCCTATATTGTAGCTTATGATTGAGTAGATCGAATAGATATTGTTTCAGAAGGACTCAAATCATGAACAATTTTATGAGTGTCCCAAAAAAACGCGTTTACGGGAGAGACAAAAAACGAACGGAATGCGGCATCTAAACTTTGGAGCTGAAATTAAACCAACAGACTCAGCAAACGATGAACAAATATGGACAACTATGATGCAAGAAGTAGTAAGAATGGCAACATCTTCCAACCGAGAGTTTTTCTTTCTATTCTTTTAGCCGATGGCAGACTATGGTCTGATACGAGTATTGGACTTAGCCAATACGACGACGAACCGTTGTCGATTCATGGACTTGAAGAGCTCAAATCGATGCCATTCAGCCGACGACTTGCGTCCTCCATACTCCATTCTGGCCATGAATAGCTGCAGTTCATAGATCATCGAGTAACACAAAGCATCATATTGTCACGGCATCATATTATCGACCGAAGCGACGTTAGGCTAATAAGACGGGAAAAATGTCGAGTCTCTGGTTTTATATAACTACCCGATCACTCGAGCTAATAGCAGACATACACGCTTGATGAGGCGTAATAACCTGGAATAAGTCGGAAAGTGACCTGTTAGAAAATTAAATATATATCTTTACAACCTTTACTATATATATAATATATATATATATATATATATATATATATATATATATATATATATATTCTAAATTAATTTTAATAATTAAAAAAATATATGTATAAAACATGGTGAACGCTTTACAACATATAATTACCAATTTAGTTAGTATCTGTGGGCTAGTCAGTTCTGTGACTGTGTATGATACTGACACAACATTGTTCCAATATAGGCTAGTTTCCAGTCAGATTCACGGTTAGTGCTGATGGATCATCGTGGATAGAGAATGCATGTATATTCAGAGAGAGACCTTCCACGTGAACATTATGATAGATAACCCCAAAAATCTATGTATCAGATATGTCGTTGCTTTTCAACGACAAATGACATAACAATAGGTTGACTCATTCACTCTTAATTGCATCATGCAGACCTTCCACGTGAACATTATGAAAACCACCCCACCCCCCAAAAAATCTCTACGTATCGAATATGTCGTTACATATCAACGACAAATTGGTTTACTTATTCACTCTTAATTGCCGATCAATAATAGCCTTGAAACGAAGTGAAACACGAGATTAGACGGTTATGTTATTCGACAGGACTATAACGTTATTCGTATTTGTTTCACCAGCACAATACCAGCAACGTCTAATACTATTCGTGAAACAATTATATGAAACACATCTATTACAAATGTAATTGATTTAAATTCGTTTTACTTACAGTCTCTTGTAATTCTTAATACAGCATTTCACGGTAAAGCTTTTAACATAAACCGTAAGCAATGCTGACATAAAATACTACTTCTACTAATACTACTAATATTATTTCAACTACTGCTTCTACTACTACTGTTACTACTACTACTACTACTACTGCTACTATCTACTACTACTAACTACTACTACTACTACTGCTACTATTACTACTACTACTACTATTACTACTACTACTACTACTAATAAAATATATATAGAACCGACATGGCTACTTTCCAGGTAAGGCTAATCAGGTCTCGGTACAGGTTTCTGTGATGTTATTAAAATATTACTGAATTGTAACCGAATGAGAGTTGCCTGTCCAGGCGCTAAGAATATATCAACACAGATAACAAAAATGTACGTACAATACAATTATCTCTGACGAATGTGGCAAAAAGAAGATAAAACAAAAGAACAATAGACATTGTACTCACCTGAAATGTGATAGTTTTTTGTCTATTTGAAACACTTACTTAGCCAGCAATGATTATATAAGATATTTGTAGATGCCGTGTTTTGTTTAAAATCAACCTATGTACTCCGTTAGACTCAATTGTGTTATGTTTATACGTAGAAATGTAAAAAAAAAATCCTTTTAAAAATAACACGAGCAGCAACAACAACAACCACAGGAGCATCAATAGAAATGCAAAATTTTAAATATTCAAATGTAGGTTGTTGCTCAGTTAAATTATATAAATTTAGTGTACACAAATAGTCAATCAGAATGAAGTGAGTCATACATCTGTGTATTTAAAGAAGTAACACAACAATACACATGGTATATCTATTTATTTGAATGAAGGAATCCACATACACCCCCACACATATACAAACACCCCCGCCTATACACGCACGCACGTACTCACGTACCCAATGGCACACACAGATACAAATACACACATATGTATCAACATACAGCTTACAGTTAGATATTTTGTATATATATATATATATATATATATATATATATATATATATATATATATATATATATATATATAATATAATAAATAAGTATCTTTGTTGATGTGGAATAGATGTTGATGATTAATGTTTTATGTAGATGTGGAATAATCGTTTAAGGAGAGAATCAATAAGCCATATATTTGTGATCAGAGAATAAGAGAGATATGGCCATATCGATGTCAGAACTTAGATCTTTTGTCTCTTCATCATTTAGTACATCTTATCTACATCTACCAGGGTATGAGACGTTACTCTCCAACATCACATGTCCCATCAAACTGGTACATCATAAAACTCACCGTAAAATCTATTTTTCCTACTTTACTTTGAAGTGCGTAATCAGCTCATTCTATTTGTATTAAGCGTGCAGTTCTTTTATAATTTATAAAATTTTTGGGGTAATTCACATGTTTTTTAAAAATTATTATTATTATTATTATTTTATTTAACATAATCAGTAAGTATCGATGACACCAATAAAATTATTTACTAAGCCGTTGTGAGATTTTTCAGGTCAATATAAATTTTAAAAAGTACATTAAAATTCCAATTACATACAAAACTGAACAAACCAGTTATAGCCAACTCTACATTGAAATCTTTATAAACGTCAATACGCTGTGTTCAGGTTATAGACAAGTAATTATTACTTGGTTAATAGGGTTAGGCCTACGTAGTATAATTATTTTGTAGTTTGGGGACGTGTGATAGACTAACAAGAAATAAAGGTTGTTTTCAAACGTCAAACAACCTGGTTTGTTTATTAGTTCTAGAACACAATTCGTTAATAGTAATTTAACACTCGCCGCCATTAACCTTTATCAATACGTGATAGATAAATATTCGGCCCAGCCCTAAATTAATCCATTGTTAGGACTTCAAAATTATTAAAATAAAATTCACAAACATTAAAAACGCTTCTCTTTGAAAAGGTAGGCCGCTTCTATAGCTCAGTGATTAGAGCGATGCGCCTGAAAGTTCAAGGTTCTTGGTTAGAATCCGGCTCATATCTGTGTTTTTGGCACGTATTTCCATCGAAGTCGCCTGCATAATTCAGCAACGACCCAACTCAGACCAAGTAGAACTTTGAGATCTCAGAATTCGTTCACATTAGTAACAAGTAGGATACGAACGACTTATGGCCAAAAGTGTGTCTTAATCATGCTGATCCAAGTTTGTGGAATGAACTTGCTATTAAATACATTTCTTTCTAATCCACTTTGGCAATAAATTAATATCTATGCGCTCGCTTTTAAATAATGTGTATAATGTCCATTTTTTTTTAAACCCTATATAACATTTACATATTTGTTTTTGTCAAATATTATTTTACGTGTAAAACACTTTCGAACATGTGATATAATATTATGGAAAGGGTATTATATAAATCTTGTATAATACAAATAAATAATAATATAATAACTCTTTGAAAAGGTA
>JAODUP010001196.1:0-60000 GCA_025642065.1 Paralvinella palmiformis | reverse complement strand
TGTCAAATAGTAATATATGCACGTGCTTCCGGTTTGTGTATGTACTATACACAAAGACTATTTATAACAAGACGTGTTACTTCGCCTTTTAACATGGGACGCCATTTTGAATTCATGGAGCGCCATGGCCCTAGCGACCGGAGGTAGATTGTCACGGACAGCTCCCTTCGTTAACATGGCGCCTAGTGGCACTGGTTCATTCTGCGTCGCTTTCGGCTGCAGTAACAGAAAAAGTATGCACAAATAAAGACATTCCCGAAAGGAAATGAAAGCTAGTGTAAAAATTTGATATGATCTGACTTTTTTTAAAATAAAGGATATTTAAAAAATAAGCATAACCATTTGAAGTAGACACGCCCCTAATTGACATGACCCAAGCAGTAGGCCCAAGCAGCATCTATATTTGTTTCAGACAAAATCTGATTAAATTTTATTGAACAATATCAACCTATTAATCACAAAATGGGTATGTAAGATATACATAAGCTTACAGTTACATGTACTGGAACCATTGAAGATGTTATATTTTACTTTATTATTGTTAATAATATAATAAGACTTCTAAAATTACATTACTATAATCAGATAATTTTTCCCTAATTACAATAATTATAAGTAGTTGAGTATTTACATGATCACCTGCATCCATATTTATTTTTAAACGTGAGCAGTTGGTACTTATTGATATATATGGACTTCTATTTATAATTTAAATGTCATGAAATTAATTATTAAATACCCCAACTAGTGGTAGAAACATTCATTTTGTTATTTTTTCTATTGACAGAAGTAAAAGATGGGCTATTAATTGTTGTCGTTCAGATATATGATGAGGAAAAATTTAAATTACTTGAATACTAATTGTAGAATGTATGATATGCATTTCACTGAAACGGAATTCATGAACCAGACAACTTATCTAGAATGCTATTCCAACTATTTTTGATGTACCAAATCCACCGCATGCATCCACTGAAATCAAACAGGAAGGTATTAACAGATAGGAGACAGGGCCAGCTGTGATGGTAATTAATATTTATAAATATCAATGGTGAAAATTGGTATTATAAAATTAATTAAATAAGAAACAAGGCATCAAACCCATGATATTTTGTCAGCCCATTTCATATCTTAATACAAAAAGGATTACCAGCACCTGAATTAGTACTTGAATGTTCAGCTCATGTGCTTTAATTGGTATACTTCTCTTCATAACTTAAATGCATATAAAATTAAATTCTTTAACCAACTTGTTAAAAAGGAAAACATGTGTTTACACATTGTGTATGCACTTGGTTCAAGTCATTATTTTACAAGGTATTGTTCTGTTTCAGTCCTTGAAGTTCTATGATGATGAGATACCATGTAAACAGGCCAATCTCTTGGTTACAGATTTACTGGTGTTATCTGTTACAGTAGTCAATGCATGTGTCTATTACATCTCTCTCTGGGTATATTCTGTCTAACTTTAAACAGTTCACTGATCTGGACTAAATGTCATATTTTTGTAGTAGTGGTTGTTTAGAGCTGGAAGCAATTTGGATTATTCTGTCCATTTGATAACAAACGACTGATTGTAACTATAGATGAACCTGTGGCACAAGAGATTTGATGCCGCTTATTGTATGAAAGTACTAATTTCTCTATCTCTAACATGTTAACGCAAACATACACATTGTTAATATTCCATGTATATTCTTTGTTCTCAGTTGGGCAGGCCTATATTGCATGGTCTATATTATTGAGGTTTAGACTTTAAATCAACTTTTATTTATTTTTGTTAATATATGATAAACGGACATGATGAATATATGGTGAATTGGGTTACGGTTGCGTTATAATAGCTGTATATATCATTATATGTATAAAACCAAATTAAAAAAAATTATGGACTATGAAATTCGCAAGAACGTGTTCAGCCAAAGAATAGTCCAAGACTGGAATTAATTCTCAGAAGACCAGTAGCGGCCATTATCCTCAATATGTTTAAATCTAGGGTTGATAAACAGTGGCTGGCACTAAAATATGGGGCACCATAGGCATGGCGGAAGAAGGCTCAGCCTTATATTCCGTAGTTTGATATTCCGATATTTCGATGATAAACTGACATGATGAAAGTATGTTTGTATGCATTTACCTCATATATATACCTAATTGTTTTCATTAAAAAAACTTGTGAAAATTAGGCCTTCCGCACATAAAGCTGTGAAATAACCTAAACCACGTTCAATATTTTTCTGAACAGCTGTCAAGTGATCGCAAATTGTAGGCTATGAATTAATTAAGTGACTGGGCTGTGAAATCACTGAATTATTTATTTACAGTTTCAGAGCTTGTTTCCTTCTATATCATGTGTGCACAATTAAAGTGTTAATTAATAAAAAAAGTATGTGATCATGTAACATATAGTACTAATATTGGCAATTCATTTCAACCATGCACACACATGTACACGATCACATGTGGACAACCAGAGAGCTTTTGTTTATCCGAGAAATACCTCCTGTCGCAGGTGGCGCCACTGGTTCAAAATTCAACATGGCGCGGCAAGATATATACATACAATCGCTTCCCTGTTGGCGTGACACATTTCTCGCGTATGAAAAGCGGAATAGCTGAAACCCAGAGACTGATGAGTAGCCCAGACACATGTATTGGTCCACGTATGTTTTGATGTGTGGAGGTGTAGATTGTTTTATATTTAGTTTCATCCAAATAAATTTATTTGGTTACAGATTTACGAAGGTAAATGATGTTTAGGCGTTAATGTTCCGAGCCAGTGTCACCTAAAATACACACATTCACATTTATTTGAGGTTCTAGCAGGCATCGTACGCTCTTTGAGCATTATAAGTACTTCTGACTCAGGAATAAAAACACTGCATCGCATCTCGAGCGGTGGCACATATTTACACCCCCCCCTTAAAAAGAGGCATATCCTTAGCATAACATATTTCAACCCCCCTCTTTCTATACCATATCCTATTTCAAGCTTACATTAATTGAGAAAAGTTTTGAATTTATGGTTAACTTTGAATTCTACCAATGTCACAATGCTGAGCCTGAACAAAAGAGATACGTATTTCGACAACAAAAATACCCCGTTGACAAAGATAAAGATCAGCAGAACAATAACTGTTATTAACACCGGCAAAGATTTGTTTATGATAGTAAGCTCTTATACGATCATGTCGACGACCACGATAGTGACAATAATTACTTATGATGGCAAACAAAGAAAAGATTATCGAAGTTCCAGTTAACTTATAATAACAAACGTGGCCAGAAACGATGACTTGTGTACGTCAGGAACCGCATTTCGAAGTTAATATAAAGTAACAAGCAATTACTTTATTCCCTATCAAATCAATTCTAACCACCAGCTATCATATTTCTATTAAATTGAGCCAAAAATCCTTACTTTCCGAACTTTCACGAGCCATTGCTAGTGTGTACTATACTCGCTAGGGGTTATTGTGTGACGTCATCTTTGCCAAACACCACGTAGTGCCACAGCTTGTTTATAAATGTCTTGACCAGTTGACGGACAAAACGTCGGATTCCGACGAAAGTTTTGACATTCTCAGCGATATTAAGCCCCACAGCTTTGAACAACTCGCGAAAAAGATCACAGACAGGAAGTGCATAAGTTGACTCAGAGCAGCCACCTGTGCAGCCGACACCCGGCCGCGGTCCACAACAAGAGTTAGATTACTATGTATTGGTATAAGTTTAATTCATAAGTGAACATACCGGGCCTGAATGTGGGTATTTTCCTATTCCTATCACATAACTTCGTTTAAAATAAAGCGGTATTTGTCTGTATACGGGAGCCGGGTGGATACATGGAGCTCTCCCATATGTGGCCTACACTAGTCTATACAGGGATGTGCCACCCTCGGTGTGTCTTTTTAGCCATTTTGTTTTGTTGTAATTTTCAGGTTGTTGTTGTTGTTGTTTTGAGCCGGGTTTTGACGGCAATTAAACGTCGGATATAATCATTGGTATTTGATATATGTTTCTTTGTACAATTGTGTGCGACACAATACACCATTGTATATGTTTAATAAAGACAATATGGAATACGTACCACAGGTTAACTCTGGTTTCTCTTCAACCCACGCATAAATCTTTCGCCTTTTTTTTAAACAAGCCCACCTGGAGTGTTTGGGGTCTTTGTTTGGCAAAGATGACGTCACATTCCGAAGTTTTCCGAAGATTCTCGATTAAAGTTTCGGCCATGTGAGATGCTAGCAAAGCAAGTTTTAAATCCACTCCAACTTTATTTCTAGGAAAATATAACATATATCTCTATTTGAAATTGATTTTAATATATAACGCTAACATTATGACTAATTTGGGAAACCTTTTCCTGTGACCTTTAAGTTGGCAAGACAACTCGATGTTGTACGTCTTCGATGACGTCACATCTATGTTCAAAACTAACTCTGTTGGTCACAGTTGACTGTCCTCCGACATAAACACGTTTTTTTAAATATTCGTTTGAAGAACAAAAATATTTGACGATTCAGATATTATTAAGACAATCGACATACAAATGTAATACAATAATGACGATTAAAGCTAAGATTCCATATACGCGGTATGTGGCATGCGCGATCCGGGATGCAGGCAAATTGTTTTAATTATAATTTTATGACTATTGTTTGGAATTTATAATGTGTAAATCTGCTTTGGCGGAGTAACTGAACCACTTACACAGACACATATCTGTTTTCTTTCCTTTGCTACGTGCATTACTGTTGTATTGCCTTGGATATGGAATCACACAAATCGCATGCCAGATACGGTAGGCTAAATAGGCCGAACACGCAGTGATGATGATGATGATGATGATGATGGTGGTGGATGTTTTACGTTTTGTAGTTAATATTCGTTGTAGCTCAAATTGTCAGTTATGTATGTATTTACATATCTTTCAATATGTTAGTGTAAGAGTTGAACTATAACTCAACGAAAGAGTGAGTGAGAGGGAGGGAGAGAGAAATAGAATTAATGAATGAATAGGGTTTAACCTCGCATCAAAAGCCAACTGCGTTACGAAGTGCGCGTACAAGAGTGGTTATTACAAATTAAGTTATCTTCAAAATGGATGAGCTGTACCACGGGAAATTATTACATTTCAACTAAAACCTAATAGCTGACATATCAGTGCATGGTCCGTTATCCGACATTAAACAAGAATTAATAACTAAATAAATATAAAAAAATATGAAAGTGAACAAAAGTTATAAGAATGAAGCCATTCAAACTCATAAATTAATAATATTATTTTAAATTTATAGTATTGTCCAACTATAATAATCAACTATAATAAAGCTTTTTATATTAACCTGAATAAAACATTCTTCCAGCGAAAGAGAGAGAGAGAGAGAGAGAGAGGAGAGAGAAGAGACAATATATATATATATATATATATATATATATATATATATATATATATATATATATATATCACAGCATTATCATCAAACTCATCATCATGGTCGTTATTATCTTAAGTAAAGCCAGTTTTTAATAACCATTCATTCATTCTCTTATCTTCATTTATGTATAGGCCTATGTATCTCTCTGCCTGTCACTCCCCCCCCTCTCTCTCTCTCTCTCTATATATATATATATATATATATATATATATATATATCCCCTTTCTTCTCTGTATAAAAACTAAATAAGAGCAAAATATGAACAAAATTGTAACATTTTGTTCAATATGTTTATAGATGGGGCATGGATCTAATAGGGCCGTTGACGATGACCGGAGGTGAAAACCGCTTCATTTTTGTCGCTACAGTGTACCTGTCCAAGTGGCTGGGAGCTGTTCGAATCCGAGACAAATCAGCATAAACCATTGCCGATCAAGTCTTTGCTTTGGTTTATCAATTCGGGGTGATTTAATTCCTAATGCATTACCAACTGTTCTCCTTTCGATATAATGTACGTGGTGAACCCTGTTCGACCCATCGAAAGTGATTCTCCAACATACACAAGTTCATCCAGTTCGTTGCCTTGTGACTTTAATACATTGGATATTGTTCCTTCGACAAAGATTGACTTTGCGTAACATCCGGCTAGAGACCAATATATCTACCACAACAAATAGCACCAATGAAGCCAACAGGAAACGACAACAAGCTGCCTACGATTTGAAGCATCAGGGGTCCTACTTCGTGGTTGGTCAGAAAGAGAACAGTTGGAAGAAACCCGGAAACGGAGACAAACGTACAATATTATTTCCGTTGACAACAAACCAAGCAAAGAAAGAATAACAGTAAATACAAAGCATCTAAAACAATATGCAGATACCCGTATGGAAGATGCTGTAAGCAACAGCGTTACCTGTAAGGAAAATGCCGCAAGCAACAACGATACACCTACTTCTACACCGAACTTTAGCCAAACAAACAAGATTGATGAACGTAATATCAACCCTTGTTTTTGTCACTGCGTTTGCATTTGAATTTGCAGTTAGTGGAAAGGTATCTACTGCAGATTACATCCAGCCAGACACGAGAAAGCATTTGATAAACTGTTATGCTGCCATGTCTGTACAACCCTTCCCAAGAAAGCGCCTCTACAGGAAATTAATATCTAAGTTAGTTGTAAATGGTTGCTAAATACATCATCATATAACATTTGTGGACATCTACCTATGTCATTCTGTGTTATGAGTTATTCAATTGTTATTGAGTTGTTTCTGTGTGTGTGTATTATTAAAGTTTCTATTATACAAAATAATTGGTGTTTTCTATAACTTTAAAAAATCTATTTTCTATTTTATTTTCTTCTCCCTCTATTCGCCTTGTGAACTGGGGTGGGTGGGTAACTCTGTATTTAATCAGTCTGGTTGCCTATCTTCAATTATGCATCAGTCTCTACTTGTTTAAAACTAAAGCTTTTTATCCATTCATCTAAGCTTTTAACCCATACATCTATAAGAATCTATGTGTATTTCATGCATCGTTCCAGCCCACCTGTATATTTGTCCGTTATCTATCAGTATGTTTATTATTTAAATCTATATTTTTATCAATTCGTCTGTTATGATTATCTGTGTATTTACCATATATATATATATATATATATATATATATATATATATATACCTTTGTTTATCTGTTCATATAATTATGTATTCATCTGTTTATATATCCGCTCATTTTATTTTATCAGGGGGGAAATTGTAGGGGGATGGGGTTGATTTATTGTACGACACAGGCAGTTCGCTCTTAACGCATTATAAGTACCCCTGGCTCAGGAATAGAAATACTGCATCGCATCTCGAGCGGTGGCATTGGACACGGCTCGCGTGGTTGGTTTGTTTTATATAACAAGTTTAGCTGGATATAAAACTCACCTTAGTAGTATATGGAAAGATAATTATTTTACCTATGTCTAGTTATATCTAGTCAGTATTATGACATTCAAAGCTACATTAGGTCTGTTTTGAAACTGTTAACATATAATTTTGACGCCACAGCGGTCAGCATTAGTACAGAAGTCAGTTTTCTAATACAAATTAAGCTGTTAGTTTTAATAGTCGTCGCTTCATGACGCCTCCCCATTGTACAAACTGACATTTGAAGACAGTGAAAATTGTTAGCTTAGAGTTGGTTTGAAGAAAGATACAGCAACTGAAAAAGAGTTATAAACTGGGCTGCTTAGGCAACCAAGATAGTAGCCAGAGTATATACTGAGCATATTACAAGAGTTGCAGGACTTACGACAGACACACCGTATATATGTCAAAACCGGTTTGATGCAATCCACTACCCAATGGAATCGCCCGGAATAACGAATATTTGCCTAAATATTACAGACAGTGAACTCCCGGCTCATCATTCCCTCTCGGGAAAAGCGAAACCAAAATATATATTGAGACGATCAGCCATCATCTACAAGACGATCTACCCCCCCCAAGGAGACAACCATATGCCCTGCAGTAAACCATGCAGGAACATAACAGACCTTATAAGAGCTTGTGCCTTACAACGATAGCCTGGAGTATCAATTCCCCTTAACTTGACAAGACGAGACAGGCAATGAACATAAACAGTCTGCCGTAATTTGACTTGGGTGTGTTACTCCGAGATACCACGACTGTAGAGTTTTGTTGCACGGCGACTTGGAGAATGGTGAGACATCACACACGTCTAGGCATGAACAGTCGCCACTCTGGATTCAGTCCCCTGAAGATTCGTTCAGAGTTTGAATTCAGTCTTCCAGTTTCTCGGTGTTAATGCCTTATTCCATATGGCCAAAATACACACACCCACAAACGCGCCCACATATACGCACACACGCACGCACCCACGCACACACACGCACGCACACACACACAAACACATCTATATACACACAAACAGACACATACACAAACAGCTTCTTCACTGCACAAAATAGACTAAAACCAAAGGTAATGAAGTGAAATTAAAGATGGAACAATCGTTAGAAGTGCAAGTAAGCTATGTAGCTTTTTAATGGATCTTCTTGAGAAAGGAGACAACGTAGCTTACAAATGTTGGTATTCGTTAGTCTAAATTCTCCCTTTCCTCGGATGGGGGGGGGCATAAGAGAGCCAAGTAACTCCCCAGGAACTCTCGTCAATGGTGTTTATTAAATATATATCTATATAGCCTTATTTTTGAATGTGAACACTCACTCACTCACTCACTCACTCACTCACTCTTCATTTACATAATCATTTCCTATGTGTGCCTTTTTCCGGTTTCAGTTTCCATAAACCGTCATCTGTTCTCATTTCGCTCTATTTATCCTTAAAATGAAAAGATAACGGGCAGAACTGACAGAAGAAGAACATAAGAGTCTCCAATTGGAACCGATTTGCATAACAATGAATACATTGTATGCCTAGAATTCCCTCGGCGTGTAGTTTCTATTGCCTCTCAGCTGGTCCAGCTATCATTCGTCCGGTGATCTCCTACACGACAATTCCTTGATGAAGAAATGACTCAATGAGGCCATTATTGTCAACAGATGTCTCGTCTATTATTGATATAATGCGATATATGAGACCGGAGGATCCTTGTTCAGTGTATCATGATGACAACTCCATCCCGTTATACCAGGATATATATATATATATATATATATAAAGACCTAAGCTATTACTTGAACACGATTAGGTTTAATTATAAGTAAATACGTTTATGACTTGTGTTGTTACTTGAGACGTCATGGGGAGTTGTTTTTATATAAGTCATCACAATGGTATTGGCATGGTTAAAGTTAGTTCAAGAAAATCGGAAAGTTAGGGTCAGCGTTTTCTGTACAGGACCAATTAGAGATATGATTCTTTGTTGCCTTCATATATTGTTGGTGAACTGTCATTTTCATTCGGTTAATATATAGATTGACCAGCTGTACAGAATATATGTGAGATTCTCTTAAATACGTCGGTTATTCAAAATGAAAATGATATTATAAATTATATATATATATATATATATATATATATATATATATATATATATATATATATAATACATATATATATAATACTCTTCACCTAATGAATACCGGAAATGTAGAAATACTCCAAACATAATAAATCTGAAAGAGCCGACAAAATGGCATATTATATAAATTAACTAATATTATGTACTGCTATTTGTTGACAACACCAAATTATATATCTATTGGCTATATCTAATATTGCATTATGTTGCCCCAGTGCACGAAAGAGCCACGAAAAAGATCAATATTTCACGTATTACAATAACAGAGACGAGGCAGAAAGGGCTCTTTGTTGGTGACTTTATACAGATGAACAGAAACAATTGGTAATGGCGACGACAGAACGATATCACAAACAGGATTAGCATAGATCACACGATCTGGACATCAGATAAATAAACACAGGTCTTCTATCGATTAAAAAATCGCCAAGTATTAATTGCGCCATGAAGTGTAACAAGACTTGCATGCGGCGGATAGTATGTTAAGTCGATAAGTGCTATATATATATATATATATATATATATATATTATAAGTTGGTTATAACCAAATTTAAGGGGAATGTGAATTCATTTTGTTATAATGGTACTTCGAATTATCCCAGTTTTCAAATCTAGGTGCCATGTATGTATCAAATATTAGTTACCAACGTATGTGCGATAATTGGTGAAAATAACGCTGTTTTATTACGTGTATTGCCTGGTGTTTTGCCATGAATGGAACACACGAAGCAAATGTGTTCCTAGTTTCGGATTAGATGATGAAAAACAACAATTCGTTTTATGTTTTATTTCCACATTCTTCTGAATGGTTTTATATGATCAAATGTGTTACAAGACACTGATTCTCGGAATAAAACTGTTGCTGTTTTGAAAGGCATTCATATAAGGAAATAAATGATGCGTGTTAGTCAATAACTGAAAGAAACTGGTTTGCGTTAGCTGGCCATTGCGATATTCGATGGATAATTGTTTTTATTCAAACAGGTTGATAAGGCAATCCAAAGTTCGCAGTTTATCATACACCACAATACCTTTTGAAGTGACAGGTGTCAATATCTACACCATCTACACGAACCTTAATGTAACAATAAAGTACATGTTTCTGTCGTAATTAGGCAAGTTTTTTTTAAATATCATTACATCTCAGTTTCTTTACTATTATAGTGATTGGACGTTTCGCCGGATCAGCTAACCATTTCGAATTAAGCTACTGTTTCGTTATATTCTAGTAATTTAAAATCAACATTTACTGTATATATATATATATATATATATATATATATATATATATATATATATATATATATATATATATATATATATATAAAAGTCAGAATCCGTTAATCTGACAAGGTTTGTCATGTGATAATATATCGGATAAACAAGAATGTTGGAATATCGATTACGTGACATATCGGTAGTCTGTGTCACATTGATGTTTGTTAATTACAGACACTATTAAGAAATACTCGTGTCACTTAGTCCATCAGATTAACTCATGATCTGTTCATTGGAAAGATCACACATATGTGTTTTTAATTAGCCATGAATGATTATGATTGGCTATTAGATAGCCACAGGCAATGGAATCATCTTGTGTCGGTGTGTATAGTCGAGGATGATTGTAATTTGTTACGGTATAGCAATTATCGCCAGTGGCTAGGTTAATGAACCAGCACTGACAACATGCTGGTGTGTCTTGCATGACTGATTTGGCCAAATGTTTGTGCTGTCGGATTATCGAGGTCATTTTACATTGAAATTATCACATTCTGTTGGCAAAATGAAGTGTCGAAGTAGGAACGCGGAACACGACTTTGTCGGATTAAAGAGTCATTTATAATGGAGCTAAATCCATCACAGGGAATAATATGTCGGATGGTGGATTTTTCGGATAACCGATGTCCGGATTAACGGATTCTGACTATATGTATATATAATGCATATATATATATATATATATATATATATATATATATATATATATATATATATATATATATATATAATCGTCTAGCTATATGTTCTTAGTTACATGACCATCAAGATTGTACAACTTCAAGCAATTTTGAAGAAGATTAAATTATTATTATTATTATTAATGTTTTAACAAGTAATTTTTTTAACACTATTCATACTAAAACAATTACTTATACTACTACCACTACCACCACCACATTCTGTGTTCTTCTGTTGATTATTTCATGATTACAATTGTTGTCAACCTTGATGTACCTTTGGGGTTACGTTTTCTGTCAACTAATATTATTTCACACAGAAACTAATGATTGATTGCTCTGAAAAGTTTTAACCTGATCTATAAAACAACCCTAACATTCAATTATTGACGAACAGTAACAGATTACTTTAAATCTTTTACAATTGAATGAGAATAAAATGGATGTGATCTATTTGGGAACATCAATTGAAATAACATCTTTAAAACAACAATATTATACATTTGGTAATATGGATGATCCTGTCTGTTCACAAAATCCAGTTACCTTAAGATCATCTTAAGGACATTATCAGCCTAAATATATTCATGACACACGAAGTAAATGTTTCAACAGTCCAAGCCTTTATTACGTCTAGAATGGTTTTGTGGTATGGACACTCGCTGTAGAGAAGTTCCCGTGATGATCATTATAACTATCTATCTTCTTATCATCATGATGATATCACTTACTAACAAGTTCTATCTCAGGCTATGTATAAGTTTGTTATTAATTAAATAAGCATCCTCGAACTCGTAACAAATAGATCAGTTTGTGATGTTAAATAGATAGTTTGTGAGCGAGATATTGATTGATTAAATATTTGTTTAGATGGAAAACAATTGCCCTTTATATAACTTTAGATAAAATTGTAAGATTTGAAACAGGTCTGTATTTGTTTAGAATATAGAATGATGATACTGTTATTTTTCCACCTGTGTATGTGTGTGTGAATATGTACGCCTCCGTACTTTTGGTATTTCCGTGCAACGTATTGGTATTCATAGATAATTTATTTCTTCAAAGTACCATATAACCCGAAAGGAATCAGACGTAGCCATCCTTTTTTTTGCTAGTACTTATCATTCACAACACAATATGACTACTTGATTCTAAAATAACAAAAGGTAGACTTCTAAAGTGGTAAGCATAAAGTGTCGATTAATAATTAAATACATCATTGAACTATGCGAAAAAGTTATATTTTAACTTCTGGATTTCTCCCTCTGAATACCAACAATCGATACAGAGTGGACAGCAAAGTCGCTAACTCAATCATCCAGAATGTATCACTGAGAGGTACATTATGTCAATTAACTAAACACCAGCACCGTCATATATCGACAACAAAAACTGGGTATGGATTAGTTTGTATTATGTCGACCAAACATAATATAGAAGCATGAAAGCTACCAAGAGAAGTTAATCAATACATAACCGTACTACAATAACAGAGATGTGGAGGAACAGGCTCCTGGCGGTGACTTTAGAGAGCTGATCGGAAAGAGACCAGAGTGGCTATAGCAAACCATCTCATAAACATAATTAGTGTGGATTATGTGTTCTGGATAACGGAGGAATGAAGGAACGACTTCTAGCTGTAAGGAATATATATATATATATATATATATATATATATATATATATATATATTATATAGTATATAATTACATAATGTGGAATAGACATGGGAGACAGCCGGAGAGAATATGTAACATGGAAATTAAGAAATTAAGAAATCTTCTAGGTTTTATATAAAAATAGAGAGATAGATTTCATAAATAGACAAATTTTAATAAGGGATTTTTCAAAATTATTTCTTCACTTGTATAAACTTTGATGCGACTAAACAATTTATTACACAACCTGGCAGCTGATGCCCCGTAAGATTTCTTTCCGTACATCGTTTTGGGTCTTTTTGACACCCTCAAAGGCGTATACGACTCAGATCACAGCACAGCTTCACTGGTATATATACGTTTGGATTATATAGCTTTGATATAGTGTTTTTGTTCTTTTCGGTTCCTTGAATATGATATAGATATTTGCTATCATATTTGCTATGCAAAGTTTGTACATTTTCTTTATATACCTGGCAGGAAATATTAACACGGCCTAATTTATAGAAATTGGAAGACCTGTATAGCTACAAAAACAGCCTTTCTACAGGACCCTTGAAATGGAACAGGGACGCACGCATGCATGCACGCGCGCACGCACGCATGCGCACACACTCTCTCCGTTTACACGATTTGTTGCTAAGCTACAAATTCTGGAAAAAAACAGACAGGGGAAGTCAGATCCAACAGCACGTGACGGCAACAAGGAATAATATGTTATTTAATTATTATTACGCTCTCAGGAAGCTAATTGGTCATGTAAAGAAAGTGATGGCCGAAACTTGAGGATTCTCTTCGACTCAATTCAATCACGTCAAAACCATTGTGAGGAGTTCTATAAAAATAACTTCCCCGTGATGCCTCAAGTAACAGCACAAATTATAAAGGTATTTACAGAGTTTGTAACCTAATCATGCCTCAAGTAATACCTTTGTCTCTATAACTCTCGTCGTAATGGAATGGATATGTCATTATAATACACCACTCGATGGTCTACACGTCTCATATATAACATTATATCAATAATGGACGAGACATTTAATTAACTAAACTCCAATATTGCCAGTTGTAGATAATTTAATATTGGAGAACTATTGGACATAAATACCGGATAACACGAAGAGGATTACTTTCTGAATATTGGAGGAATAAAGGCAGCACTTTTATCTTCCAGGATTACACATATTATTAATTTCCGCGGAAGGGATAATGCATATATATATATATATATACTCTCTTGAATGTATTAGTGGCCAACAGGTAGAAAAGTCAAATTTTATATTTATTTTTTATAGAATTAGAGTATTTATTATTAGTTTCTTCGTCGTTACGGGAAAGGTTCAACCGCTATACACCTAACGAAGCCATGAATTGTATGCTTATTCTTAAAATACTTTTCCTTATATAAAGTACATCTTAAAATTTATTTATTAACATAAAATATTTTATTTTTAAGAAACATATATATATATATATATATATATATATTTTTATATATATATATATTAATACTGTTTTTTGTATGGTAGACTGATAAGGCGTCTGCACTAGATAGACATAATGGAGTAATGTTATTTAGTAAGTAGGTTTAGTAATTTCTTTGATAAAGAATCTGGATGAAGAATGACTACTGATATTTTCAACGCTGAAATAATTTAATATTAGTTGAGACGATATTAGATAGCTGAAAATGAAAATGTACATTATAAAAGTATACAATATATATATATATATATATATATATATATATATATATATATATATATATATATATATATAAGCTGACAGCATAGAGCCATTCAGAAATCGCCAGTTGATTAATTAATCATACTTATTTATACTCAAACGATATCGGAATACAGAATGTAATTTTGAAACCCATCCATATAATACACACATGGAGGTGTGCATCAGAAGTGATAACTCGTAATTATATTACGTAAAAGAACGAACGCAATGATTGTGAATCATTATTTCAATATGGCTGACAAAGTTTTCATAAAGCTTTTAAAGGTATTTATCTAGCAAAGTACTTTCAATAATGACAGTCCATGGGACTAACTAATCTTTATAGAAAGTGCTGAATGATGGATTAGTTGTGAAAGATTAGATGTAATTATTGTCATCTGTACTTAAATAACCATTTGTATTTTTCCTGTGTACTATCGAAACATTATTTCATGTTCTATGTGTATCTAATAATCTTAAATATTAAGACTACGTTATTTTCAAAAGTTAGTTTATTTATTTATTTTGTCTAACAGCCGCCTGCTTGACTTGCAGTTATTTGAATGAAATTGACTTTCATTTTAAGTCTTCATTTCTCAACAATTCGTGCTAATATTTGTTTAGTTTCCTATCAGTCTTTGTATCTGCTAATTGTCGGTTGGAATTAATGACTCTACAGTTCTTAGCCATAACGTTATCCAAGACGTAGTTTATAAAACCATGATCTTTATGCTAATTAATCCTACTCTATAAATTAGCATGAAACAGTTTAATATTGAACATAATAAAGCCTTAAATAACATCTCAGTGGAATGAAATACAGTTAATTAATATCCTAATAATCAATCAGCAATGATCCATTATATATCAGGTCTCAATCAGCTAATACGTTGATAACAAACAGCTTGCATGAATATTAAGAGTACTTCAGATTGATGATTTCTAGAAGACAAATACAAGAAGAAGAATTCGCGAATTGACGCCGGTTATTTGCCGAGAAACGATTAACTGAATGACAAATACGTCTAATTAATTGAAGGAGCCAAGGATCGATATAAACGATATACATCACCCAGATTAATACCATAACACTGTTCTTGTTATGGTGAATGGAAGAGTCGCCCCTCTCTTTCATTTACAAAGATTTATGAAACAATATTAATAAGGACGTAGATTTAGTCATAATCTTTTGCCCGAAGAACGTAGTCTAAAAACAACAATCTCATTTTTCTTATATCCCTCCGGGAATAATAAGATACGAGCTGAAAGGGGAAATATTACGGCGGAGAGTTAGAGGTCTTTAAATGAATTGTTGATGTGTCAAAGTCGCGAATCTTAGTAGGCGAAGCATAACTGATGATATTGTCTAGAGTATTTGGATCATTGATTACAACCGTCAGATGTCAATAAATCGTTGAGGTTAGTACCAATAAAATTCTTTAAAGTGATGATATTCATTTAAAATACGCTATCCTCTAGTTGTCAGTATTTCTCAACCTGTGATGTTTGTGGTGAGTAGACATGACTGAAATGACAATTTACAACTGGAATCATACTTCAAATTAAGCGAAATAAATCCTCCTCTTGTATGTTTGATCGTCTTCCCTCCGGAAACGACAATGCTCACTCAAAAATCATTTTAGACTGACGTCAATGTTAAGACTAATATCGACCAGTAACGACTTTGTGAGAACACATATTACATTTTACGAACGTTCATGTTAAAGGACAATAAGGCACTCTTATGGTGCCGTGGATAAAACGCTACGCGGCAAACCTCCAGAATACGGTTCGAATCTCGATGTTACCTGTGTTTGTGGGGTGTTTTCCTAGAGAAATGCCCCCATAGCTATTTGCTACAATAGTCAGTCACTCTTTTGGGGAAACAAGGAACGCTGTATATAGTCTGTGCATTATTGTAGCCTACTGATTAGGGATGAGGACAACCTTTTCTCTTTATATTATATATCATCGTTATCAATTGGAAAACATGGATGGTGTCTACCGAAGAGAATCTGATGTATTGTGACCGAGATAGGATACATCTGAGGTCATAGTAGCTCAATTGTCAGAGTTGTGGGTTAAAAACTATGATTTCCTCAGTTTAAATTCCCAAATCGGTTACCACCTTTCAGCGTAACTCATGACTGACTATAATATATATATATATATATATGTGTGTGTGTGTGTGTGTGTGTGTGCGTGTGTGTGCGCGCGCGTGTGTCACCCATTGATTTATATTTTTCTGTGGTTCCATAAAATTACATATTGGAATAAATAAAGATAACTCTCGCCAACCAACATCGTCATCTGCCTGAAAATCACCTCTTTAATAAGTGTACGTGTATATTATGCTGATGGCTTTAGTACAGCAAATAAATGATGGCTTCTTTTAAGCAGTGGTGATCGGATACCTCGTCATAACAAATACAAGATGACTTACAGAATGGCTCTCGGTTATTTTAAAATTCCCAGACGGAATGAACCTATATGAAAGTCTTCAGTAAAAAAACAATTACACGAAATGAGACCTATTATTTTCCTCCCAAAAAAGAAATCTTTTACAATATTACCCCAAATAATTTCAGTACGTATGTGGATGTGGTTGGAGGAATGTAGTGGGGCAACCTTTATCATAATAAAAAAAATCGGTTCATGTTGTAGAGCGACATACCAGAACTGATCTGTTATATATTGACGACCGCTTACCTTCTTGACGTCCAGATCGATTTTATAGTGCTTCGTCTGCATTCCGAAATGCCACAATACAAACGTGTAGAGGATATGTCGTTGGAGTTGGTCCACGATCCTGGTCTGGCTGAGAGGCAGTTGACATTCGGATACTAACCAGGCCACCATACGTCGTTTATGTGACGGTGGAGTGTAGAGGGCGATTATGTTTGATGGCGATAATGGCCATTTGTTGACGGATTGGGTTTCGACATGTTATATCCCGGTAATAGATCGGTATATCAGATAGTCCACTGATGGGGGGGGGGGGGGCGTAGGGGCTGCTGTAGGGTGTATCCGGTCTAAAGACTACAAGTGGATGTAACAATAGTAAGATCTATACCAGTATCACGAGTTTGTTGTCCTTCGGAAGGACGATGATTGGCGTAACATGATGAACATTAAAGATAACGGCATTAGAACGTGACAGTGATGATCTATCAGAGGTTATACTACTTTGATTTGACCGCAAACTACAGTCTTGTTGACGTTATTTGTGTTCCAGTAAAACAATAACAGACTGTTTTCATGGCGGCTATCTTTATAATCGGTGATCTTTGATATTTCTGTTGAAGTGAGATTATATAAAAGATACTCTTTACTCCGTGGTGTGTTTTGCTTATTTTTTTTATAAGATCATCATTGGCAACATTGTATACCTTTAGTCGTCCGTGATCTTCTACGTTGGGCCCTCGTGCAGCCTGATATAAATAAAAAAGTTGTAAATCTCTCATTTCCTTGTGTTCGTCTGATGTCTTTATGATTTGGTTTATACATTCACAATTGGTGCAAAGTTGTATCGTGATGAACAGATCGCTTTCATATATTCTGGGTGTGAATGGGGCCTGGGATAACCAAATATCTCACTCATAAAATGTCTACTTAACATAACAAAATGATTTCTACGTTATCAGTTCGAGGATGGTTGTTTGAGTAATAACAGAATACTACACAACCTTAGATATAACTAGCTAGTTAGTGATCCCACCACGATGACAAGTAGATAGACAGCTGTACTGGATCATCAGAGGAATTTAGCTGTAACGAGTGTCAGTACTACGACACCATTCTAGAAGTAATAAATGCTTGGACTGCAGTAACAATTACTTCGTGTGTCATGAATATATTTAGGTTGGTCATGTTCGTAAGACGGTCGTAGACAGCTGGACATTCTGAATAGACAGGATCATTCATTTTACCAAATGTACAACACTGATTTTTTAAAGAGTTTACTTCAAATGATGTTCTCAAATAGATAACATCCATTTTAATGTCATTCAATTGTAAAAGAATTAAATTAACCTGTTACCGTATATCAGCAATTGAATGTTAGGGATGTTTTATAGATAAGGATACAATGCTTTCAGATCAATCAATCATTAGTTTCTGTGTGAAATATTATTAGTTGAAAGAAACGTATCCACAAAAGTTCACCAGATTTGACAAGATCAGCAGAAGAAGAAAAAGGATTTGGTGGTAGTAGTATAAGTGGTAAAAGTAATTGTAGTAATAGTAGCAGCAACGGTATAATAATAATAATAATTTTAACATTAATAATAATAATAATATTAATTTTATTATTAATAACACATAGTTCATAAGGTAAGCACTATTTATAGGCTCCGTATATGGAAAATTATTTACATCGCAAATAAATATAATCAAAAGATTCAATAAACTATTTTTGTTAACACAGTTATTGGGGTATGTTGAGGCAGGGACAATCTAAAATAATTTGGAATTGTAAAATCTCGATAATCATATAACTAAGATCATGTACTTAAACGATAATGATGATCCATATTAACCCTGTTTGTGAGACTGTTTCCCATAGCATCAAGGTTTCTTTCTGTTGGTCTGTATAAAGTCACCACCAAATGTTAATTCACTTCCATTGATCGCTGTCGTACCTGTTTATTGTGTTTGGCTGACAAAATACGATATTGTTTACATCCAATTTGTTGTCAACAAATAGCAGTGCATGAATTAAGTTAATTTATATTATATGACATTCAGCGGGCCTTTCAAAGAAATCGTTTTAACGACGTTCCTTTCCAATCTTTCTTCGTTACTGTTGTTGAGAGGGAAAACCCCAGAAGTTCAAATAAGGGTTTAGAATAATAAAAAATAGATTTTTAGTGAGTAAATATCACAGTCCAAACCAATATAATATTCATCATTGTTTAAGACTCCTTTGCCTGACCGGTAGCTAATTGCTCCTATAAAGAAAATGAACACCTAAACGTCCGTAGTTTCTTGAATTAAATCTAACCAAGTCAAGACCGTTGTGGGTTATAAAAACACAACTTCCTCGTGAAGCGTCTAGTAACAGCACGAGTTATAGATGTGTTTACACGTAATGGTACCTAATAATGTTTAAGTAATGGCTTTCGCCTTTATACATATCGGTGTAATGTGATGGAATTGTCATCATGATACGCTGAAAAGGGGTCCTCCGGTATTATATATAACATTATATCAACAATAAAGGAGACATGTGTTGACAATAATGGTCTCATTGTGTCAATTCTGTTTCGAGAAATTGTCTTGTAGGAGATCACCGGACGTATGATAGCTGGGCCAGATGAGAGGCAATGGAACCAGTACGTCAAGGGAATTCTAGGCACATAATGTTTTCATTGTTATGCAAATAGATGCTAATTCGGGTCTCTTATGTTCTTATTCTATCAGTTCTTTCAAATTACCTTTCATTTTAAGGATAACTGGGATGAAATAAGAACAGATGACGGCTGATGGCTATCGATCTCAAAACTGAAACCAAAATAAAGCATGTGTAGGAAATGATTATGTAAATGGAGAGTGGAGAAGTGAGAGGAATGAGTGAGTGAGTTGATGAGTGAGTGCTCACACATTCTTAAGGCTCTGTAGACATATATTCTTTATTTCGGGAAGAGTTACCTGGCTCTCCTATTCCCCTGGTCTTCTAGATACCAAAAATACCAACACTTGTAACCTAAGAGTATTCTTTCTGAATAAGATCCTTTTAAAAGTCATATGACTTTTAATTGAAACCTAACCTTTCTACCCGAAAATGGGAATACATTTTGGCAGACTCTCCAGTATAGTCTAGATAATATGACTAAAACTGTATTAGTATAACATAATTCATATTCTAGTACTGGGTGTCTTATCCCTGCTGGATACGTCTAAAAGTTGCTCCATCTTTTATTTCAATTCATTACCTTTAATAACTCTGTTGTTTTAGCTTACATTGTACAGAATAATGGCTGTTTGTGTGGTGTGTATGTGTGTGTGTGTGTGTGTGTGTGTGTGTGTGTATGCTATAAATATAGCTAAGCTTGTGGCACAGGTGTCATACCTTTATGCAGAAGGCAATTACAACTCCAAACTAGTTAAAAATATATTATACCAAAACAACGCTCAGTGCGGTATACCACAGCCAGGGATTGGTCAATAAAAGGACAGCCTAAAAGATAAATACAAATACACAGTATAATTGAATAATACAAGCATAAATCAGAATAATTTCAGATCAATACTCGTAGCAGCGATACAACACTCTCTCTCTTCCTGCCCCCTATATATATATATATATATATATATATATATATATATATATATATATATATATATATATATATATATATATAACATGTTCCGAGTTGACAATATACAGATATTAAAGAATCTATGTTTTGGGGGAAATTTTGCCTATTTGTTTATTTTGCCTTAACATTTGATTTACCTTGACAATAGCCATTAGGCAATATGCCTCGGGTGTGGATAGCGATAAAGCTGAATGAAGAACAGAATAACCACATTTAATTACCATCGTTTGGAAAACAGACTTCTACTGTCATGAAACGTTCGTGTTACGAGAGTGGTAGTAGAAGGGTTACGATCAAACCGAGTTGATGCATAAATTAAAATATTTTCAATCACGGTTCAACACAACAGCAACGACCGGGTTCAACCTATTCAAGTCCTCACCAGGCTGTATAGAATCTCTAACGTTACGTTGTTGTTGAAGTTTGGGATACATACCTCTGGCTGTTGCCTATTAGATAAAACCACCTGGTGTTGATTTCTGTTGTGTCGTTGTTACGTTATTGTTGGCGGTGGTGTCTACAGAAGTCATTCCGAAGAGGTGGAACGGTGATGTCTGATCGAAATATTGTTTATCTGGTAATCAATGATGCTGGGTGATGATCAGAGAGTTGGAATTCGTCAGAGAGGAGACCATGTTTAAGTCTTTTTGGTACATCGGGTGGGCTGGGCAATCGATCAGATAATGTACCATGTTGTATGTTTTTGGGTAGTGACGGCAGAGCACAACGGATGGCGAATGGATGAAGTTTCGTGTGTATAGCCAGGAACGTAGTCATCTGAGTTGGATGTCGGCCAGCCTATTGTTAAGGAAGTGATGTGGTCTGTGGTATGTGTAAATCGATTTCAGTTGGGTTTAGATGAATCTGTCGATGAGATGATTGAATATGCCAGGGGTATGTTCAGCATGTTCAACGACTTCTAGTTAGGTGGCTTCGTTCGCTAGTTTGTCTGCTCGGTCATTGCCCTCAAGTTATATGTGGTTTGGTACCTCAGTGTCTGAGGGTTGACGTAGTGAAGAAGATTGATGTGGAAATGATGATGAGTACCCACATCGAGTCGGCATGGATGATGACTCTTTCGTGGATTCAATTACAGGTCATCGGCATTAGTCAGGATCTCTACTGATGGCGGGAAAGTGACGGTCAAGAATGGGGTAGGAATATCATTAAATATGGTGGGGAAACTTGTTGAACACTGAGGACATCAAGTAGTGATAATCGGAGATAGATCATTATATCTTTAATTTTATCGTTTGGCTTGTTAAGAAGTCTTCTATCCATCTGATGATCCTTCCAGATATGCCCAGGGAGATAAGGAAGTCCAGCATGGAAAGATGATCTACCCGCTCAAACTCTTTTTCCAACTCCATGAAGGTGAAAAACACTGGTTTGGTTTACTAGCTATGATCTTGGTTAGTAAATGTACTATAGCGTCCAGAGTGGATATGTCTTTGACGAATCCGATGATACTTTTCAATTTGGAGGTTTTGCACAGAAATCTTGATAAAATCATTCTCTTAACACATTTAGAATGGGTATATATCAGGGAGAAGGGGCGGTGGCCCTTTCCTCATGGTTTAGCAATTGGGATGACCATGGCCGTCTCCCAATATTCTGGTATTTTCCTTCGTGGTGTAGAACGTGTAGGTAAACCCATCCTCTCCGTGGTGACTTGCTGTGTCTTCTAAGTACGGACTCTAAGTTGGTGAAAGGTAAAAAGCCTGTTTGTTGCTGGATGTTTTTGTTTTGCTGCTGGTAAGTTGGATTGTCTTAGTGTTAGTCGTTGTTTGACGGCTGTGATAATGTTCTTGGGTAGAGTAGTCTGATCTGCTCTGTTCGCAATTTTGGAGTGTACCCTTTTATCCTTTTAATCTTTCGCCATATTTGTGTTGTCCTCATTTCAGCTAGTTTGTTGCACCATACATTCCATTGTTATTTCTTCAAGGAGAAGTGCTGACTTTTGTTTTCTTATTGGCCAAGATCAAGTTTTTGTCTAATCGCTTCAGCTTGGTCATGTTTATATAATCCTGAAGTAGTAATTGCATGCGATGCTCAAGGGTTGTATTGGTGTTTGCGTATAGATCCGGACAGTTTCTTAACTTTTAAGCAAAGATATCTCAATTTACTTTCTCTGTGATCCATTTTAGTTGTACACTGATCGCTGCTGCCTTCTGAAATGAGCTGATTATATCAAGATTGTTGGTTATGAGGGCTGATATTTGAATTTGATTTAGGTGCCAATGTATAGCTGTGAATAATTATGGTGTCACAATGACCAGATGTAGTGAAGAGCCGTAAATAGTGTTTGGAACTTTTGGATCATTTATCATAATGTTATCTGATCTATTTAACTGGTCTAATAGATGACACCCTGGTATGGTAATAAATGATCCCCAGTTGCCCGAATTGGCATTGAGGTTTCCTGCTTGAAGAAAGTTATCGGCGCATGATGTTGATAGGTCTACGTCAAACATGTCTGGTGGGAAAATGTATGTGTTGATCACATTAATTGTTATGTTCTTGAATACCTGTATTGTTATGGTCTGGGTTTCCCAGTCTTTATTTGCTATATATTTGGGGTGTGATACCTGGAGTACGTCAGGTCTAACTGACCAGTCCTCTGTCCGCTGTGGGCAAGTTGAATTTTTCTTGGTGAGTAGTTTTCAATGTACCCTAAATGTTTTGGTGGAGTAAGGTTCTTGGTAAGAGTCACCTGAAGCATGATGATTTCTGGATGACTGTCTTGGATGGTGACTAACATGAGATTTCTGTTTGATGGGAAACCTCTAATGTTTCAGTAGATGACTTAGTGGTTTTAACAGTATCTGGATTGAGGTATTTGTTGTAATTTCTATGGGGTGATGTTGAGGAGATCTTTGTTTCAGTGATTCGGGTTGACCTTTGGGGTTATCTCGGACGAGGTTATGGCATTATCTAGGACCGAGAGGAGCACTTGGTCTTGCGGGATGGATTGTCTATGGTTTTTACGACCCCCATTGGCTTGTTGTATATCTCCTTTGGTTATATCTCGGTGAGTTCATTGATGATGTCCACTGTTTTCATTAAGCAACTCATGTGAACCAGGATAGGAGTGACCTTCATAGAGGCTGATGAGTCTGGTGTAATCTGTTGAACTTTCTTTTGTTCCCTGATGACGATTCTCTTATCTGCTTGGAGGAGTGGTGGACAGGAAGCTTCTAGAGGCAAGCTAATACCTGTTTTTATATACATTTGATGGATATTAGCTGCGCGGGAATTTTGCACCACCATGGTAGCACCTCGTGGGTTATCTGCACACTTTCATGGTGGTCTTCCATTTTGGTGGATTTGGTATATATATATATATATATATATCTTTGGACAGGCATTGTTTTGTTAGGAAGGCACCTTTAAAATTGGCAGTGTCTGAGTAGAAGTGAATATAACCGACTGGGTGTTTTCTTTTCCTTTGGTTATTCTCCTGACATCGATGAAGCCGCATGTTTCCTGAAAGTTACATTCTGGGATTTGAAAAGGACATTTGAAATTAGGTACCTTACATCGCGGATAGGGGGAGACAATATGGCGAATTTTACTTGTTCCTTCTCTAGCTGTTCTATATTCTGGATGCGGTCCTTCATCTCCAGCTTAAAGTCTTCAGTAGCTTAGTCGAATAGATCGAGGCTTCTCCATACTCTCACGTTCGGGTTTGTCTTTTACAGTTGACTTCCTTTTCGGTGGTCTGTTATGAGTTAATGTTATTATTATTTTTTCGACTTTACAGTCTCCTGTTGGTTTTTATCTAATGTATCATATTTGCCATTTGTTTCTAATTTACACGTTTCCCCATAACTTTGTGTGTAAAGCATGTAATATCGTTCTAATCCGGTAGTGAGCACAACAGTGTAAGAACTGTATCAGCTCAATCCACAATGTTGTTAAGGCATAATAGTAATCCTCTAATGCTATCCAACGAGCGGACGATTACTCAAACCTTATATTCATAATTTCCACTAGGAAGAGATGCACTTAAAACTTGATATCCTTTAAGCAAAGGAAGTGTGATAATTAATCTCTTTTTTTCTACTTAAATTAGGTAATCTGGTGTCTAGAAAATATGCGAATGACAATTGAATGGAATTAATATGGTTATATAGGTAAGAAAATGCCCCTCTTAACCATTGAAATTGTGTTAGCAAAAATTAAATAAACCTAAAATAAACTTCGATTGAATTAGTCGTAGCTTTCCAAGTAACAATTGATATTTAGACATATCTTTGCTTTACAAACATAGTAACGGTGCGCGATTATGTTTTGGGCGTTTGAGGCTTTACTAAAGTTGTGTTTGAGATAAATTTTTTCAGGGGCATCGGGAGACATTCTATTTATTTTAACTTATTTATTTCAGCATACTTGACAAGAAGTATCCCAAAAAGGGTTCTATTTTCAGTGTAAGTGGTAAAGACACTATATTAAAAAGTATTCTAAATAACTCTTCGGTTGAAGTATTTTAAAATATTTATTTATTATTCTTGAAAACGGCATCACTATAGTTACAGTGTCATACTTTTCGACTGATTTTAATATAGCCTCTGAACGTTTTGTTTGTTTAGCACTGTTGGTTTTAATGATACCAGAGTATCGGCCTAAAAGGTTTCTCATTTACATTATTAATTCACCTCTACTAAAATATAATCACCGAGTGATGGACGATGATAATCTGGAAGAGAGGAGTCCTCTGCGTGCACTTGCAAATGCGTCTATAAAGAATAACGTAGATGTGATCTTTAAATTGCAAATCGGTGTCGATTCGCTCTTTTGAGAAGAGATGAACTAGTTTCCACTACATAATGTTTATGACAGAAGTAGCACTGATAAGCATAAACAACGTTTGAAGAATAGTAATCTCCCTAAATGTTGTTTTGAGTGCCAGTGCTCGTAATATTAGATCCCACGTTTTTCAGCTAATAGTAGTGCATACTTTTAAACCCAAACAGCTGCTAGTTGGATTTAGGGGTATTTGTCCGATGTTGTTTTATGTGCAATTGCCTAACTGTTTTGCTTTTAATACCAAGCAGCATGTACTGGGGTAATGTCTTTTACACAAGGCATGAAACAGAATACCTCCGGAGCTTAACGGTGTAACGGTTAACAGACAAAGAATGGCATTGCAATAAACAAATAAAAGTTTACATTGCAGCCTCTCTCTCTCTCTCTCTCTCTCTCTCTCTCTCTCTCTCTCTCGCTCTCTCTCTCTCTCTCTCTCTCTCTCTCTCTCTCTCTCTCCCCTCTTTTTCTCTTCCTGCCCCCATATATATATATATATATATATATATATATATATAGAGAGAAGAGAGAGAGAGAGCAATGTTCCGAGTTGACAATATACAGATATTAAAGAATCTATGTTTTGGGGGAAATTTTGCCTATTTGTTTATTTTGCCTTAACATTTGATTTACCTTGACAATAGCCATTAGGCAATATGCCTCGGGTGTGGATAGCGATAAAGCTGAATAAAGAACAGAATAACGACATTTAATTACCATCGTTTGGAAAACAGACTTCTACTGTCATGAAACTTTCGTGTTACGAGAGTGTTGGTAGAAGGGTTACGATCAAACCGAGTTGATGCATAAATTAAAATATTTTCAAAACGGAGTTAGTTGCTCTGTATGTATCTAAAGGTTTTATGAGTCGGCCATCCACAGACATTTATAATTTAACATACTGTTCTATATTTTGCTTATTTGTTAATTTTGTATAATTATCCGTCGACTTGATTTTCCATTTATCTGAATCAAATTGACCTTAATTTTAAGTCCTTATTTCTCAATAATCCGTGCTAATATGACATAGAAATAAGTTCTACATTCATATCACTCTTTTTATCTACTAATTGTCCGTTGGAATGAGTGACTCTACAGTTCTTAGCCAGAACTTGATCCAAGACGTGATTTATAAAACCATGATCTTTATGTTCATCAGTGCTACTCTGTAAATTAGCATTAAACAGTTCAATATTGAATATAACAAAGCCTGTCATAAGATCCCAGCGGATTGATAGACTGTTAATTAATATCATAATAATCAATCGACAATGATACATTATATATTATATCTCAATCAGCTAACAGATCGATAACAAAGGATTTATAATTAACATTAACAACATATTAGCTTGCTGATTCATAGAAGGAAATTCAAAATTAAGAGATTCATACCACGAATTGAGTTATTTGCCGAGAGGCGATGAACTGAATGACAAATAAGTGTAATTAATTGAAAGACCCAGGGAGCAATTTTACAATATACATCACCCAGATTAATGTCACAATTCTATTATTGTTATTATGCACGGAGAGTCGTCCCACTCTTTCATTTACGAAGATTTATGAAACAATATTAATAAGGATGTGGATTTGGTCATTTCTTTCATGAAGAAATTAGAATAAACCAACAACGCCATTTTTTAAAATCTCCCTCGGGGAATAATAAAATATGACACGAAAACAGGAAATATTACAGCAGAGAGCTAGAGGTCTTTAAATGAATTGTTGATGTGTCAAAATACCGATTCTTAATAGACGAAGCTTAACTGCTAATATTGTCTTGGGTATTTGGATTATAGATCAACACTGTCAGATGTCTATAAATTGTTGAGATTAGTACCAATCATATTCTTCAAAGATATATTTAATGTGTTGGATTACAGTATTACTTATTGCAAAATAATATGTTTGGATCTAGCCAATTTTGCTTATACTTGTACATATTCCATAAAAGGCAAATTTTTTTTAAAATCTGGTAATTGAGTACTTAAAACGCTATTCAAATCTAACTGTCCAAAGGTAAATAAATATGGCCCACTAGATTCCTTGTATCCGAAAGAATTGAGTTTTACTATTCTCTGACTGTATGATATTCAGAGACCAGAAAATGTCGTCTGCTATCAGTTCGTTCTATTTTTGTTCTTTGAAATGAAAAGTAATTAGAAGAATTGCAGGATTAATAGCATAACAGTCCCTAATTATCACCTATCACACTTTTGGCTGTTAGATCAATGTATTATTATGCTGTCTTTATTCTGGTGCTTCACGAGATATAAAGACAAAATTATCAGGTTCCATTATGTGGAAATACCCTTTCGCTTGTGCCATTATTAGAGATTTATTGGAGATACTTAAACATATAGTAACAGTGATCTTGGGTGATTAAATTTGTTCGCTAAAAGCTGCAAGTTTTAGTTGGCGAAATCCTTTTTGGTGAAGTAGCAAAAATTGTATACAGTCTAGTGTATCATATCTTGTAATATGCATATGGTATTAATAAAGTTGATGAATTTGTTCATTGTTTGTATTTCATTCTAGTTTTGTCCTGGGGATTGGTCTACCTATCTATTGTGCCCATGAGACATTATAACCCAGGCTAAACGTAGGGCCATCCCATGCTAGGAATGCTGTATGTGATTTAGAGTGGTATAGCCTGGCGGTATTCATATGTCAACATGCATTCGTGGAATCGCTTGTTTTCAGTTGCGTAGAACTGTTAAACTTCCATCGAGTAGGACATAAATGGGTGAATGATGGGAATACTTCTTTACAAGTCAACTTATATTGTCCCTGTACTGTTCAAGAATTTATGTGAGGCCTTGTATTTATCTACAACCTGCAGTTGTGCCGACATCTACCATACAGCCCTACATTAAAGCTGTGACGACCGTTCGTTCGTGACTGTGACATGTTAGCATCGTCCTGAAGAATCACTGATTTATAGGAGGAACCAACGTCTGATCATTATGCTTGGTGAACATTAGTGGGCATTTGTGGCTGAGTATCGGTACTCGGGAAAGGGATTATTTCGGTATGTTTTAATTTTGTGTTGTTGTTTGTTGATGAATGATACTTGAATGTGATATGTGATGATATTAAATACTATGTAAGATTACTAGTAGTTCCCTTTATTCTTGTGAGTATGTGACTGATGTGGATACCTATCAGGGGTTAAAAATTCAAAATATAATAGCTCAAGTTTTATTTAGTGAATTTGTTATATATTGAATATATGTTTTAGAATCACTAATTGCAAAGACAAGAGCTGTTTTATTTTTTCAGGGAGAGCACTTTTATTCTGTTCTATAAATAGAAAAATCCGTATGTAACATGAATACCAACTGAACGAAAAAGTAGCTAAAGGAAGCCGCTAACTATGGTTTTGACACACAAATATTAAGAATCTACGGATAGAAGAAACATTAAAGATAACATAGTAAAAAAGAGATCACTTCCCGCTGGTATTGTGATATTTCTGTGCCAGATTTCATCGAGGACATCAAATCATCTGCCACCTGATTAGGTACAAGTGGCGTTGTAGATGACCTTGCGGAAGCATATAATTCGGGTGTTAAGTTTTTGATCAACAAACATGCCCCTCTGCAGAGGAAAACTATAACCCTGAGGCCAAATGCTCCCTGGTATACTGAAGAACTTCGAGAAGGAAAACATAATCGTTGGAAAGCTGAACGACTGTGGCGGAAAACAAAGCCTGAATCCATCTGGACTTAAAGAAGGTTGGCTGTCGTCAACATATAACAGATCAGTTCTGGTATGTCGCTTCACAACATGACGTCATACCTATCGTGATGGAACCGCCTCGTCTGGATTCCTTCATCCACATCAACGACTTCCGAGCTTTTGAAGAATTGTCGCGATAAATAAAGACAGTGAGCGAAGACTGTTTTTCTGAATGAAGTCTACTTTGAGTGGAAGGAAAATGGGTTTGTAACATTGAGGCGGCTTCGGCCTCATCTAATTAGGTATTTTGGTGTGACTAACGTTTTGGATTGAGTTTCAGGAGTAAAATGCGCAAAATACATCTGAGGCTAGATTAATGGTGGGATTATAAAAATTAACAGGGAAAACTGGGAAGTGTATTAATCCTGGCCACTTTAAGTTTTTTATACAAATTCATAACTGCCTAAACGTTATGGAATAATATTCGTACTTGCAAAAAAGCTTACATATTATTATGTAGGCAAGATTGTGAGCGATCATCAGTAGTAGCTAATTTCCCATACTGAGTTTGTTTTGGTAAATAGCGTTGTTTATGTTTATGAGGGGAGAGATAACATGTCATTTTATGCTGTAACTGGTAACGGTAGTGTATTAATAATTTTGTAACTTCATGAAAACGAAACATATTCACGTTAAAGTAAATGCATTTCCTTGCACACCATGACGTCATTATCAATTTTAACTCTGATTTTTGTTATATACAAATTAGTATTTAGAATTAAATGCTTTATTATATATGTCGCAACCAGATAGATTTAATGAATGTAAGCTCTTAAGTTTCAACTAATACCGTATTCATGCTTAGATAGAGGTAAATTTAAATATAATATTTCCCCCTGTCTAACAACTACAATAATAACAATAAGCAATTTGCCTTTAGGTTAATCCATGCCTATTCTTTGGGTTACAATTGGAACGTTTTCAAGAATATTACTCAGTAGCATATCAAGTAAGTTGTTTCTATTTATTGATTTCGTGTAATTGTCATTTACTGAAGTCCTTCATACAGGCCCATTTCCTATGAGATTTTTAACATGACCGAGACTTATTTTCTAGGTCCTGTTTTATTTCTTATCATGAGGTCTCCATTCACCACTCTGCTTAACGGAAACTATAATTTATATGAGATACTAATGCCATCAACATGACATAGACGTTTTTGAGGCAGTACCTCATAAAGCCGTTGCTTTAAGGGAGATGATGATGTTGGTTGGTGAGAGTTATTTTAATTTTTTTAATACGTGTTTTTACAGAACTACATAGAAATATAACTTAATGAGATATTGTATATATATATATATATATATATATATATATATATATATATATATACCATTAGTTTTAAATTGAGGAACTGACACTTTTTGACCTACCACTATGACCTGTTCTATCTCTGGCACAATACATCAGATGATCTTCAGTAGGGGGTCAATCCTGTTCTCGAAATGGTAACGATGATGTAGAGCATAAAGAGAAAAAGCTGTCTTCATCTCTGAACATGATATGATACACGCTGTACGAAAATAATCAGAAGAGATGCCTTGTGTGTCGAAGAATGAACCAAATCGTAAACTTTATAAATACCATATCATTATAAGACACGGTTTGGCATTCACTTTTATTGCGAAACGACGTCAAAGACTAGGCTAAATACAGCGTTCGGTATTTCGCCAAACGAGTTGTGATGTGATTACTGCCCCATAGGGGCATGGAGCGAATCTGCGGGATGACGATGACGATTCTGTAACGGTCACGCTTTTGCACAAGGTCGATTATGCGATCCCCGCAATTCTCTAGGAAAACATTCCATAATCGCAAGAAACATCGAGATTCGAACCATACTTTGGCTATTTGCAACGTAGCGCTCTATCAACTGGACTAAGAGTACCTTACTGTCCTTAAAATTGAACGTTCAAAAATGTAATATGTTTTCTCACAAAGTCGTTATTGGTCGATATTAGTTTTAACATTCTCATTAATTTTAAATGACTTTTTATTAATTTTCCCATTTGTAGAGAAGGAAATGAACCAAACAGGATGAGGATTTATTTCACTTAATTTATAACATGAATTTTGTCGTATAGTGACATTTCAATCATGGCTACTTATCAGAAATATCTCTGAAGCAGAACTACTGATACCCAGAGGATAAAGTATTTTAAATGGACATCAGTAATAACAAAGATATGTAATTAATTGGAAGGGCATTCATTTTTTTAATCTGTAAGAGTGAGAATAGTACAAATATATTTGTTATATTTTGAGATAATAATAAGTTAATATTATTATTACAATAATAATAATAATAATAATAATAATAATAATAATAATAATAATAATAATAATAATAATAATGAGGTGAAAGTGCATATAAGAGAAAAAAGCTAATTGATTCCATTTTCTAAGTTATCACGAAAAAAAAGAGATAATTAAAAAAAAATCTAAATTGAATTTGATATTGATGTAACAAGAATACGAAATCATGACATTGAAATGTTTAATATGAACTTTTATTTTTTACATACAGCATTACATTTGGGTCTAAAGTTGTAAACACTGATGAGTAATTTATACACTGGTAAATACTTTAATAGAATATGTACAGACGTTTATCCATAAAAGTAAACGCCGACTCAAAATAGCTCCTTTTATCGCAGCGTCTCCGTGGTCTAGTTGGCAGCGCGTTGGACCACATATCACTACCACCTGAGTTCGAATCTCAGCGTGGGAATATCTGAAGGATGTTTCATCTTCGATTTTGCTTCATTACCTTTGACGGGTTGCTCGTCCCATTTAGCCTACCATGTAGACAAATGTTGCCCTAAAGACATCAATCATCAATCTTACTCCTTTTATCGGACAGACTTTAATCACCTAAGACCATTATTAATAACTATATTAATAAAATTAAGCCCTAATAATGGCACGAGCCAAAAAGGTATTTCCACATAATGGAATATAATCATGTTTCAGACATGTTTAATATCTCGCGATATATTAGAATAAAGTGATACACTGATTCAGCAGCTACAAGTCTGATATCTTTCATTACACTAATAATAAAGGAGACATCGTTTAACAAAAAGGTCTCGTTGAGGAAAATATTTTCACGTAGAAGATCATTGGATAAATGATGGCTTGGAACGAGTGAAGGTTCCCTAACCAATACGTCGAGGGAATCCCAAGTGATTGATGACTGTATTGTTATGCAAATAGGTGATTGTTATGCTGATATTTCTCCAATCATTCTAATTACCTTTCATTTTACAGATAAATAGGAAGAACTGATAACAGACGATATTTTTGGGATTCGGAATATCTTACAGTCAGAGAATAGAAGTGAAAATGGTGGCTACGAGAATAATAATATTTATTTTCTTGATTTAGAAAACTAACTATCTAATTCAATTCTAAATATTCTTGGCAGGGAAGAACTAAAAACAAATAATAATTCTATTATTCGGGGTTCCGTATTCGCGTAGCCCGGAAATCATAGATTGGTATCATGTGCTGGGAATTTTTCCAATTTTCTTTCCCGCTTGTTCCGCGAAACCCTTTTCTGGAGACTGAAATTAAAATAAAACAAATCTTGTGATCCCTTTATTAATACAGACCATAACTTGCACTTCTTGAAAACTAATTGGTATCATCTCCCATCTTGTCTGTTCAACAAGATCTTGTTTCGTGGACTTTTAATTGTCTCAATCATAACGCACAAACTCAATTATCTCAGACAAACGGAACCTGGTCTGCTACATTTATTTTAATTTGGACAGTTATATGGAAAGGGTGTTCTAAGTACATGTACTCAAATTCCAGATAAGTATACATTTTTCGCCCTGTATAGAAAATAGGCCAAATTGGCTAGATCCAACTATGTTATTATGCACAAAGCAACACTAACACCCGACAGGTTAAATGCGAATTTAAAGAATATGATTAGTACTAACATCAACAATTTGTTGGCATCTGACGGTTGTGATCTATCATTCAAATACCCAAGACAATATCAGTTAAGCTTCTCCTACTAAGAAAAGGTATTTTGACACACCAACAATTCGTTTAAAGACCTCTAACTCGCTATCGTAATATTTCGTACTTTCAGCTCATTTGTTATTATTCCCGGAAGGACATAATAAAAAAGTGAGATAATTGTTTTCGCCTAGCTTCTTCCTGGAAAATGATCACATCCACTTCCTTATTAATGTTGTTTCATAAGTCTTTGTAAATAAAAGAGAGGGTCGACACGTGTATGGTGTGCTCTCATCTGTTCTACGGGAGAGTCTATTACGACTGGTTGTATCAGAATTGCTTTATCTTTACCTGTGTTCTATTTTGTATACCATGTACCATGTTGATGATAATCAAAATTAAATAAGATTATACGCTACAGTGAATGAAGTAACAAAGATGGTTCTGTGTTAAATTTGATTTGTGTATTTTAAATACGTTCTTTGTTTGGTGCTCGTAAACCCACGTGTATATATATATATATATATATATATATATATATATATATATATATATATATATATATATATATATATATATATATATCAAAATGAAGGATATCAAGTCGATTAGGGAATTCACACTAAAGAACTGATTACTCGGCTCCCACACGAGTCTGTCATACTACCCCATACGATCTTTAGTAGACACCATCCCTGTTCTCCGTTGATAACGATTATATACGGCACACAGATCAATATGTGATCCAGTATATCTACCAAAAAATACACATAAGAGACTGTTTCTGTCGAAGAGCGAAACAAAATATAAACTTTATCTAGGAAAGCATGTCTTAACTATGGGTAACGTGGATCAATTGAACTCTTACCAACGTAGTGCTTTATCCAAGGCCTGCCCTTAAGCCTTGTATTTCATTATAACAAAACCATGTGTTATGTAGACATTATATTATAGCTCCAAACGAGGGCCAATAAATGTCGTTTGGTGTTTATGTAGCCTGGTCGTAAAAATATACGAGAGAAACTATTACTTGGGTGGAAATAAGATTTTTTTTTATTGGGGATTACAAAATCGTAGTAAACCTGAAAGCAGTGCTGCACCACTGATGGTGTTTTATTATAAATGCTCTACAAATGTGACCCATTAAAGAATGTTGAAGGCAGAAATAGACAACTGTACGTGTTAAATTACATAAATATTTTATTTACCTTTTGTGTTTTAGTAAAATATGATAAACGGTCTAATGGTGATCTAATTTAGTGAAATATTTGAGTGTTTTAAGTGTATTTTTTTCGCGTGTTGTCCATAAGGTGCCAATCGAATCTAAATGAAACGAAACGTGATCATCTTTACATTGTTAGTACATACCATTTGCAGCGCAATAGAGCAACTTAGTTCTATAACGCGGTGGCGTAAAGTGTTTATTATAAACTATAGACTAATGCCTAAATTGATTGTGGAACTAGATGAAATAAATAAAAAATTAAACTTTGGGGATTCGCTCTCTGAATTACCAGTGGTAAGATAGGAAAGAAACGTTGTTAACATCTTTACTATGAAATAATTGTGTAAATTAATTGAATTGTTGTATTGTCGTATTGTATTGTAATCAGAGAGACCTATTGGGTATATAAATAATTTTGTATTTAGTTGGCCAAGCATAATAAAGAGGCACGATTAATATCAAGGGAAGTGAAATAATGTTATCAAAATTGTGTATTTGAATAATATAGATTTGTAGGAACAGGACTTCGGTGGTGACTTGTTAGAGATGAACGGAAACAGACCAGAGTGTGGCGATGTCAAAAATGATCCCATAAACAGGATTAGTATGGATCATACGTATTGCATATTGGAGGAATAAAGAGAAGATTTATATCTTTCAGGAAAACGGGACGTTTTACTTACACCGGAAGGTATAAAAAGATTTGCATGAGTCGGATATTATAGTAATATTGACAAGTAATGTTTAGATTGACAAGTTTTACAATATAGGCCGGGAAATGCTAGATAGTACTTATTAATTATATGTTAGATGGTCGTACTAAACGAAATTGAAAAACAAGAGGTATGGGTCAGAAATGTTACACATATGGTAGTGACGTGTTTGTTTGCTTATCTAGGAATAATGGTATTAAGTAATAATATCATTGATAAATAGTTTTGACAACGTAAAACATGTTTTTGTAGGATTTTAGGTTTTAGTTTTCAGATTTTATTCCAAATAAATTTCTTTTTGAAGGGAAATAAACACGGATTTAATCTCCCCCCCCCCCCAGCCCCATTGTACTAATCAACTGGACCAGTACTGACAGTAATGACTGGGAGCTATAGATCCCTTTATGGATGTCTCACGTCAAATATATATCCGTCAACTGTCAGTCAGCCAGACTAGGATCATAGAGCAACTCCAGCGAAGGACAAACATAGATGTAAATCGCCCCTTTAGAACGTTTGGACTGTGGTGATTAAGGACGGTGTTTCGATATGCCGATGCAGCACTATAAATGGTATCTGGCCTTCCAGAGGGTGAGCTGTCATCGCTAGATAACAGCTCAGTTGTTATAGGTAGCTGTACACCATGCCAATCGTGATGGGGCCGCCTTGTTCGGATTATGAAAAGGTCGCCCCAACCCATTCCCTCATCCACGTCATCCGCTTCCGATCCGTTGGTGAATTGGCGCTATATTGAAACACACTGAGTGAGACTTGAGTGACAGGAATAATATTGCGCAAACGACGACTGACTCTGGAAACATGGCTGTATTATGTGAATCAATGTGATTCTTGATAAATATGTCATCAATATGTTCCGTATCTGATATTATTTATAGGTGCTTGTACTGTCTTTTATATTATACAGATATTTTGTATGTACAAGCTCGGGCACCATCATGATTTGTAGGTAATTTGTCAGTCTTAAAGTTCTTGTAATAGTATATCAGACAACGGTACCTCATTTAAAGATTGGTTACTTTCTAAAAACTAAAACTTAATCCTAACCATAGATCTTTTCTAAGATATTAAGTAAATATCAAGCCGGATTTTTCTTGTTGTCAGTTATATGTCCACAAGGTTTGAAGTTTTTTCCAGTAGAATATTATTGCTTAGAAACGGATTAAAAAACAATTTTACTCTATTCTCTTCGTATATGGATAATAATTGCTACTGATACATACTTATTGATAAAATAAACGTGGTATTTACGTTCACTCAGCTTCTTGTAAGTGTTATTTGACAAAGACTTTCATGCCGATTCCTTATAGCATCGAACCATTCTATAACAACCCACTACATACTATCACGTGACTCCCTGCTGTCGATTCGTTATCACAAAGTTTCCGCATCCCACACTCTCCAATCGAAGACATCATTGCGTGAGGCAGCCAATGTCACCAACGTGATACTAAAGCCATGGTTGGGCAGACACGATGGTGACGGTGATGATGAATTGTATGCTTCTAAATGGCACCATAGTATGGGAAATAATAGAATGCTAGTGAGACTGATAGGTTATCAAGGGGAGATCATTTTTGTTTATGACTATGTAGTAATTGTCTCATCAGAAATAACTGTACGGTGAAATACCACACTGAACTTCATTGAGTGAGTGACTGAGGTAATAAGTGAGTAATTGAGAGACACAGAAAGAGTACGAGAGAGGGGGGGGGGAGGGAGACATAGAGTAAGAATATCCGTTTTGTTTAGTATCATTTCGGATACTGTGTTCATAATTATGGATTATATCAGTGCTAGTCGGTTACTGAATGAGGTTTCATACTCAAGCCAATCCATGTATTAAATATACCATTCTATTAAGCATGACAAAACCTTCAGCTAGGCTGAATAGTTTAGAAAAAGCTCGGCATCTAGAAAGAACTTCGAAGTAAATTGTACAATAAGTAGAACGTTTGTATGTATTTGTACTGTAGTAGTAGTATGTTACCGTTAAGATGTGACATATTACTAGGAAAGAACTGGACACCAACTTTCACATGTATTGAGTTAGTTTGAAATGAGTATTAATTACATTATATTAAGAGACATTCGTGGTTTGTTGAGGTACGTACATAACATGAGATATATCAAACGTTCTGGCTTTGGTCAGTTCCTTGTAATATTAAGTTTCCTTTAGGTTGACCTACTTTCATCGATGCATCATTAGGACTTTTGTTTCCAGTAAGATACATTCAGAAATATGTCCTTAATCGCCGATTTCGAACAGTTAAAATGCTTAATACAATAATTAACATGTTCCAAATGACTTATTTATAAAGGGATGGCGATAGTTATAGCTGTATTGTAAATGTTTTCCTTATATGGCTTACGTATATGTTTCTTATTGATATCATTATTATTATTATTATTATTATTATTATTATTATTATTATTATTACATTATTATTATATTATTACTTTAATGGAATAACCAATTTAGCCATGAGGCAGGTGAAAAGCTACTTGCGGATTAGGTGTTTCGAAACGATAACTTACCAGTTTCTGATTGAATCGTCAAACCATAAAGCTGTTGTCATCTCGCTATTATCATCTGGTTTCGATATACTATCATGATTGGTAAGATCAATAACACATCAGGTGATTTTCAGTAGTTCACTATTATATATTTCCTTAAACTTCAATTCGTTATTGGTCGCCTGTATTGGCGTCTTAAGATTATCTTCAATATAAGACTAGTTATTTGGCCATAACAGGCGCGAATGATAAAGGAAATTATTTCGCTGAATCTCAGCCATATTTATTGTCGTAAGTTGACATTTTGAGCCCGGGCTACTGAACACAAATATTCGTGTTAAAGAAACACTGGCATCCAGAAAACTTTCCTTTTCTCTCAAAACACGTTCCGTAGAACATATATATATATATATATATATATATATATATATATATATATATATATATATATATATATAAAACACACACCTGTTCATATATGATGAGAATAGTATTTTACATGACGCCTTAATTAACGGGAGTTGCTCTACAGCGATTTCAGTTAACACAATTAAAACGTGTTCCCGTTCACATAACCGAGAATATTTAATTAAAGAATCAGAAATAGAACAGCTTAAAGACATTATAAATAGTGTAATTTGGATAGGTGATTTCAAAAATCTTATCTAATATTTGGTGCACATTTAATGTGATCATACAACTTATTGCATCGTCTTAAAGCTGACGCGTCTAACGAGCATATCACACCAATTCAGTTTAAACTGTCAAAATTTGTTTACTTAATGTCAAGATTTTATAGGTTTTCCACTGGTTACAAATTCAAATGTTTATAATACATATTAAATTAAAGAAGCCAGTCTTTTATAATGATCGACAAGCAAGTGATAATTGACTTCACACGCCATGGTATAGCTGTTTAGTGTTAAAGCTTCATTTTGCTTTACTTATTGATTATGCTGTGTGTTAATTACTGTAGGTGTTGATTACTGTAGGTGTTTACTACACTCCTAGCCTATTACTGTAGGTGTTGATTACTGTAGGTGTTTACTACACTACTGGCCTATTACTGTAGGTGTTGATTACTGTAGGTGTTTACTACACTACTAGCCTATTACTGTAGGTGTTGATTACTGTAGGTGTTTACTACATTACTAGCCTATTACTGTAGGTGTTGATTACTGTAGGTGTTTACTACACTACTAGCCTATTACTGTATTCATGGATGTAAATAGAGATAAGTTTTAAATTAACACGTTTCTGCTACAACCTTTTGAGTGATTTGCCGATTTTCTCAGATTAAGTTCAATCATCCCAAGGTCAGTTTGAAGAGTTATAAGAATAATCTTCTCCATGAAACCTCTGATAATTGCACAAACTTTCAACATATTTATAGATAATAATAATAGGAATAACTGATATTTGTATAAAGCAATTTCCATTAATAATGTTTAAATGTGCCTAAAAATATTGCTTGATAGACACAATAAAACATACAGAGGAGTAATAACAATAAAGTGAATACCTTAGACTAATTTTAATTAAAAAGGTAAGTTTTGAGTCTTGACTTCAAGCCGCTGATAGTTTGCAATTCTATAATTGATGAGTTCCAGATTCTAGGGCATATGACGATCACCAAAGGAATGCATATTAGTTTGTGGTACAACAAGTAAGTCTTTGATCAGAAGAATGCAATTAGCCTACGAGTGTGTACTCTACCAGGAGATTACGAATACACTTCAGTGCCTCATTGTACAGAGTTTGTAACACAAGTAGATACATGACTTAATGAAGATCAATTAGGCTTAACCATGATAGAGATAAAGTGTTCCGGTCATGTTGTTCGGATAATCAGACGAGCAGCGTTATTTTGATCTAGCTAGACCCTCAACAATAAATCTGATGCTAAGCCACAATAGTACGTTATTACAGTAGTCAAAATGTGAGGATCCCAGTGACCGAACAAGCTGTTTAGTAGTATTTTGAGTATATTGGAAAGTGATGAGTCAAAGATGACGCCAAGGTTGGTGATAGGGCCATCGGTTACTGGGACTTGTGTACCTGCTATAGAGAACGACGTAATGTTGAAGCTCTGTAACCTTTGCCTATTAGCATAAAAAAGCATGATCTGGGTTTTGTTCGAATTCATCTTGAGCTTGTTAGGAGACATCACTGTGTCTATATGAGAAAGGCAGTCTTCCAGTCGCAGATATTCTTCCTGTACATACACAAAGTCCGTTAGTCTAGTGAATGTTAGATGCAGAATGTCCATGCATCTCGACCACGTGAGATGTATTGAGATGATGAAATTGATGGATATAACTGAAAAACAACAGCGGCCCTAACAAGGACCGCCGTAGCACGCCTTATACCAGCTGCAGAATGAATACACCCTCTCCCATGACAGGAACGGTTGGGTGCTCTAGAACCTGAACAGTGTCAACATTTATGAGCTAAGTGTGTCCTCTCTCAATGCGATCCACTCAAGGTTGTGGGAGCTGTGCTTGGATTTTTAGTTTGTTACAAAAAGGGAGAAGTGACTTGATGTTTTGGCAGACACTTATATCTGGCCTTAGTTTATAAATGAATAATTTCTAAATAGACCAGATATCGTGACTATAACCATAATAGTTTAGACACAGTTTGACATGAAGGTTGTTTATCATATATGGTGCAGCAATGTATTATTGTATAACTAATTTTACTGCTACTACTACTGATCCTGTTGCTGCTACTACTACTATTTTTACTACTAATACTAATATTACTTCTTCTTCTTTTACTCTTACTACTACTACTACTACTACTACTACTAACGATACTAATTTTTATCTATACTAAATTAATTTCTACTACTACTACTACTACAACTACTACTACTACTACTACTACTACTACAACAACTACTCCTACTACTAATACTACTTCTACTACTACTTCTACTACTACTACTACTTCTATTTATACTACTACTACTACTACTAGTAATACTACTAGTACTACTTCTACTACTTTTACTATTACTATTACTATTTCTACTACTACTTCTACTACTGTTACTACTACTACTACTACTATTACCACTATTACTACTACTAGTAGTACTACTGCTACTGCTACTACTACTACTACTACTACCATGACTTCTACTACCCATACCACCATAATCACCTCATATGTTCTTCTGTCGATTTTAGGTTATTTGGATATATTAAATGTGATTGAAATAGAGATAGCGAAGTTAAACAAATTGTTAGCGTTATCAAATCGAGCCATCTCACCGTACGCCCCAAATATAAATTGTTATCAACTTTGACGTACTCTTAGGGAACCCAATAACTTTTGACACAGAAACATATTTACCTGATAAGTAGCTCGAACAGTGACTGGTTGCTCTACGGCTATAAATTACCCGAAATCCTTTTTAATTGAATCACAATCAAGTGGTCGTGATTTATCCGAGTACATTATTGGAAGTCAAATCCCTAAAAACACCAACGTTATACATTTGTTTCTGTGAATGATCATGTAACATGGGACATTAGAACTGTTTACTAATGTCTTAGAATAAGACGAGCCTAAATCTATTGATATTGAAAGGCGGTTATCTATCTATCCATCTGTCATTCTATCTATCTCTATCTGTTTATCTAACTCTCTCTCTCTCTCTCTCTCTCTCTCTCTCTATCTCTCTCTCTCTCTCTCTCTCTCTCTCTCTTATATATATATATATATATATATATATATATATATATGTGCGTGTGTGTGTGTGCGTGTGTATGTGTGATTAAAATATCTACCTAACACAGATTATGGGGGAGGGGGTGGGGGCAGCGGACATTCATACATACCCTACCCAGTCAACAATAATCTAAATAATTCAATATAATATGTCGCCATTTAGTGGTCGAGGCGTTAGACGAATTGCTCTAGAAGAGAAATACTGTAATCTTCTGAATGTCACGTGACATTATTAGACAATTTAATGTAACAGTTAATGTATTGGACATCTTATGAAACACGACCAGCGATCCTTATCTATAAACTATTCTGACATTTTGCTAGTCAAATAATTAACACTTTATTTGTACATAACTCAATTACAGAGATGGTTATTAAATTACAGATGCCAATTGTTGCATCTTATATTTGGCTTCTAATCCGTCATTGTCTAGCCTTTCCCGTAAAGATGATGTTGGGCTGTATTTACATCCCCGGGGGGTGTTATTATTTCACTTGTTTACATCCGCTTTGTGACGGAGTAATCATGAACTTTCTTGGATAAATGCTTTAAAGCAATTCCTGAAAACTGTAGCAACCGTCTTATAATATTCAATTACAATGATTTCTTTAATTCTTATCATTATGTCGTATTATTTCCTATACATATATGTATCATATAGATATTTTATAATTATTTTCTGTATTTTCAAACTTCGGGAAATAAAAGCTAATAATCACATGGGAAATTACGGCTGGCTTAGTGATGTCAACATCTCTGTCTCTCTCTCTCTCTCTCTCTCTCTCTCTCACTCTCTGTTTCTCTCTCTCTCTCTCTCTCTCTCTTCTCTCTCTCTCTCTCTCTCTCTCTCTCTCTATATATATATATATATATATATATATACATATATATATATATATCTTTCATTCTTCTCTCACTCTCTCTTTCTCGCTCTCTCTCTCTCTCTCTCTCTCTCTCTCTCTCTCCCCCTCTCTCTCTCTCTCTGTTTGTCTCTTTCATTCTTTCTCTCTCACTCTCTCTTTCTCTCTCTCTCTCCCTCTCTCTCACTCTCCCCCCTCTCTCTCTCACTCTCTCTCTCTCTCTCTCTCTCTCTCCCCCATCTCTTTCTCTATTTCTTTGTCTCTTTCATTATTTCTCTCTCACTCACTCTTTCTCTCTCTCTCTCTCCCCCATCTCTCTCTATCTCTTTGTCTCTTTCATTCTTTCTCTCTCACTCACTTTCTCTCTCTCTCTCTCTCTCTCTCTCTCTCCCTCTCTCATCGCTTTTCGATAATCATGTACTTTCTTGGATAAATGCTTTAAAGCAATTCCTGAAAACTGTGGCAACCGTCTTATAATATTCAATTACAATGATTTCATTAATTCTTATCATTATGTCGTATTATTTCCTATACATAGATGTATCATATTGATATTTTATAATTATTTTCTGTATTTTCAAACTTCGGGAAATACAAGCTAATAATCACATGGGAAATTATGGCTGGCTTAGTGATGTCAACATCTCTCTCTCTCTCTCTCTCTCTTTCTCTCTCTCCCTCCCTCTCTCTCACTCTCCCCCCTCTCTCTCTCTCTCACTCTCTCTTTCTCTCTCACTCTCTGTTTCTCTCTCTCTCCTCCCTCTCTCTCTCACTCTCACTCTCTCTCTTTCACTCTCTGTCTCTCTCTCTCTCTCTCTCTCTCTCTCTCTCTCTCCTTTCTCTTTCATTCTTTCTCTCTCACTGTCTCTGTCTCTCTCTCCCTCCCTTTCTCTCACTCACTCACCGTCTCTCTCTCTCTCTCTCTCTCACTTTCTGTCTAGCTCTTTCTCTCTCTCCCCCCCCTCTCTCCCCTCTCTCTATATATGAAACAATGTTCTGAGCTGACAAAAGACAGATATTAAAGTTTTGGGGAAATTTTGCCTATTTGTTTATTTTGCTCTAGCTGCCACCATCCTTCATTTTAAATAGGATACACCATCCTAAAATAAAAAGCTCACTTGATTTATGTAAATGCAGCATTTACTAAATGGCTTTCTCCTGACATCCCAAGCCCTATTTTCATTTATCAATACAAATCTCCCTTACTGTGTAACCAATGAGAACGTGCCGATTACCTTTATACGAAACATTCAGCTCACTAAACCATACAAAAACTACCAATAGGTTTTGTCTCGATTGTGCTTAGCAACGGCACATCCTGAATGATGTATGCTCTTCGATAGCATCCAATCTTTATTGCTCTTCCAACAGGACTTGTGGAGCAGAATAGTAGAGAGAAAAATCTGTCTCTAGTCAAATACGAAAACATCGCAAGACACACATTGATGATTAGCTTTCAGCTTGGCTCTGCATTCATCTGAATGAAATTGACTTTCATTTTACCTCTTTATTTATGACCATTTCTAGCTGATATGACAACGAAATAGCTTTTATGTTCCTATCACTATTTATTTCTACTAATATTACGCTAACGATATTAAAGCATATGACTCTATAGCTATTAGAAAGGATTTATTCAAGATTTGTTTAATAAATCATGATCGTGCTGTTCCTATATTACTAAACTGTGAAGTAGTTTTAAACAGGTCAATGGCTAATGTATTGAAGCCTTGAAGCATACGGCAGCGGAAAACAAAACGTAAATTTGTTTACATTTAGTAAGATCACATTGCACTCTTACAACAATCAATAAGACACGTCTTCGTGTGCGTCCACTTTCTGAACTGACTAACACTTTCCTTGTCCAATAATAGGCTAAAGTTCCAAATATATAGCACAAAGGGTTCTAATTGATAGATCACACATTAAGGTTACAAATTCTGCTGCTCATCTGAAGGGGGGGGGGGTACTAAAAGACAATGCTAAAACACTCACTCACTCACTCAGTTACTGACTCAATTTAGTATGCATTTCCAGTGCATTATCGTGTCCGGTTTCAGTTTTGATATTATGATTGTCACCAGCTTTCATTTCTTCTTAGTTATCCCTAAAATTAAATATAATTAAAGGAATTGGAGGAATAAGACCATGAGATTTCGTACTTGTCACCTATTTGCATAACAATAGATACATATGATTGTATTATAATAAAGACTTCATTTATTTCACGTGATTCGGTGATATACTGAGGGAAATATGTTTATAGTTTGTGAATGTATTTCTTTGATGCAGTAATTTTACTACTACTACTACAATTATTATTATTATTATTATTATTATTTATTATTTTTATATTTATAATCTGGTGATGGTGTTCATTTAAAATATACTTTATGAACTGGATGTTTTTGTTTCTCAATCAGATATATTTGCTCAGGCAAATTCTAATTTCTGTTAGACGGAGTGTGGAACGACGGGACCACATGATCACAAAGCGACAAAAGAGGATCATAGGATGGTAGCAAAATAATAGATCTCGGCTGTGTTAGGATGTAGGAAGGACTCCAGCAAATGACAATTACAAGAAATGAGTGAAAGGAAACAACATGTTTATTTTACTACCGAATATTAGATCGTCTGGAAAGGGTTCTAAATTCAACCCAAATGACTGACTTGGAAACACCAGAAGATAAAGTATTTATTTTTATATTTTGGTTGCTTGGCAGGAGAAAACGTTATATTTATTTTTGCTCCTTTTTAGGCATCAACTCTTTACTGGTTGAAACTTAAAAACCTGTTGACATATAAATGTCAAGTTTTCCACGCTGATTATCATAATCACGCCATGTAGTAGGCGTCAGTCAGAAGCGACGAGGCTATACAAACCATCACAACAACCTTTAGTGTCCCTCTTTTTCGGTTATCAATAGACATACAGGAATATATGTGCACTCTTTTATAAGATTGTTGTCTAACCCGTACAAATACCACACATATCCTGTTACGTGTTTTTTTTTGTTTTATCAGCGCACTTTCGTATGCAAACCGTCCCACTAAATGCATAAAGTAATATATTTTCTAATTTAAATTTGCTGTTCTAAGTGTAAGTACATCTGTAGAAACATCCTTCATGTTTTGATTTTTATATTTCTAGTACTTAGCTCTTTCCTCTTTCGTTTTAAATCCCCTCTCATTCTAAATAAAGTATTAAAGATACTGGGAAAGTAATAGTACTACCGGTCTACACTTACAGGAGCCATACAGTTTATGCTAACGTAGCCTTTCTCGATGGCTTTCTCCATATCCTGTGCCTCATAAAGGTTGCCTTAATCAACACAAATCTCACTTATTTTGTATTCACTGTCAAGCTAACGAGACCTTGCCGATTACCTTCTCACGAAACATTCAGCTGACACCGAGCCGTACAAAGACTAGGACACGATGTTTCTGTCGGGTTAATGTAAATGCTAACCCCTTCCCTGTTTTATGTACGGTCTCTGATCGAACCCCAATTTTAATTACCCTTCTTGCATTCTTCATATTTTACCTTGATGGCACCTTCATAACAATCTAAAGAAACGTGTCGCCATCCAAACAAACAGTCACTCGTCTATCCTTCTTCATTCTTGACTTCGATCCATATACAGGGTTAGAAGCTTTGACTTTCCAGTCATTAGCCCACAGGGCTAATTGACTATGAAATATATTAGCCTTGTGAAGTTTCACTAGCCCGAAAGTTAGCGAGTAAGCGCAGCGAGGCTCGAGCGTAGCGATTGTTATGGTAGGGTGGTCCAGGACATTAGTAAGTATATGGAACAATCTGGAATAATGCAAATACTAGATTTTAGCAGTAGATTTAATACAAATATAAATGAACACTTTGGAATCATTTCAACTTGCTAGCATACATTTTTACCATTGCTTCAACCTGCCAAACAGCACATACATTCAGAAGTTTTGTTACATCCTTTCATCTTGGTTGCAGTAATTTCACAACAGAACCAGTTTACCACATCTGGCAGGTCTTACCAGGCAGCTTCTTCAATACCACAAAGCTGACCATGTGACATAACGTTGGAAAAGTCACTGCCGGAGAAGTAATCCCCATCATCTGAATCAGTTTCAGACTTATGCCTACCAACAGCTACCTCAATATCATGAACATTGTCGTTCCCATGTTCTGCCAGTACTGGTTCTGTTGTTGCTGCAGCAGGGGCAGTATGGTATCCCCTTCCGGATTAGCTTACCCTTCAGGATTAATCTCCCCTTCCTTTTTAGCCTTTAGTTCCAGGTAATTCTTAGTGTGAAGTTCTGTCTTCTCATGTCAAACTATATTATGGTGTTTCATTGTTGCGTTGCCGGTGACAAATGTCCCCACCTTCCCATATTGTTGACCTGCATCACAGTACATTTTTCCATTGGTATATTTCCATTGGTATATTTTTTTCTGCACATTTAGCCTACCTTGCGCACAAATCCCCTCACCCTGGTTTCTTCATATTTTCCCCCTTTCTAGTTTATCAGACTTACTATTTTATCAATCTGGCAATGAGTTTAAAATAATTATCCATTTTTCATTCATAAACTGCAAATGTATCCACAAAATGTCATCAAACCTTGACAGGTCAAATAACAATGCAGCAGTCTTAATCAATTATAGTAATATGTGTAATACATGATGCGATGCACAATATAAAGGCTGTGTATATTTAAATAGTGAGCCCCCTAGTTGCTCCATAAAACGATTCGTCATTGATCGAAATATGTAAACAGGTCAGAAAACAGCCAATTACAGCGCTTCATATACGCTATCCCGGGACAATTAGTTTTGTGAGCTGGCGCGAACATTAATGGCACCAGCTTCTTCTGAGTATACAGAAACTTCTTCAATTAATCGCGATATTCTCCAAAGTTATCTGAGAAATATGTGCATTATATATTCTCCAAAGTGAACCCAGAAATATGTACATTATATATATATATATATATATATATATATATATATATATATATATATATATATATATATATATATATATATATATATATAGAGAGAGAGAGAGAGAGAGAGAGAGTTTTATGATTAATTAGTTATATAACTATAAAGAAGAAAACATATTAGCTTAATTGAAAACAATTGTAGAGGGGGTTACGAACTTCAGCCACATCATATCTCAAATCACCTCATATTTTAATAGATACATACTGTAACCTCACAGCCAACAACAATGCACTCAATACCATGTGTCGTGGTCTAGACATTATACAGATTGCTCTAGACGAGAAATACAATATTTTTGTGTGCCTGAAGTGACATTATTAGACAAATAAATCTAACAGTTAATGTATTGGACTTTTATGTAACAGGACCAGCAGTTGATATTCCAAAAACATTATCATATTTTGGTAGTCAATTTATTAACACTTTATTTGTTGATAACTCAATTATGGATATATATATATATATATATATATATATATATATATATATATATATATACTTGTTAATGTTACTCAGCAATTTGACTGATGGTTATGAAGAATGATTATCAACGATTGGACAGTAACGTGGCCAGCAACTACATGCAATTTAAGGATGTAGCTTTAATTAAATCACCTCACTACAGCAAAGGTAAAAGGCATCTCAACATCGAGAATGGCGACTAATTTGTACCACAATAGACGCCTATTAGAGGTTAAAATGGTTGCCAAAAAAGAGAACAATTATAGTTCAGAATTCAATTCTATAGAATATAATGCTTTAATTACAAGAAGGAGCCAAGTCTAGACGTAGATCGTTTAAGATGGGATCAAATATGTTTACGTGTGAATACTTTAAAATAAATATTGCTATACGTGTGTTATTTTACAAACATTCGTAAGAGAAGTAATCTATCCAAGTCTTGAGATAATGAGGCTAAAGAAGAAGAATAAATTGAAGGAATCCTTAGTAGATGGTCAACACAATAAATATTATATAAGTTATAATGTAGTCTTTTATCAGTCGTTTTAAAACTCGGATATCCGATTAAATAAGGTTCTGCACTAAAACCATAAATTATTGTATACTTATTAGTGTGGCTTTTTATTTCTTAAGACATCCTAGATTGCGATATTATTATCAATGTGATGCAATAAATCTGAAATATGGTATTTATTGTAAAACAAAATGTACCCATACAATAACAAATTTCTTAATTAATTTAAAACATTTCATTCGCCAAATATTTTAATTGTCCAGAAAATATACTATTCTATATACTTTTCTCGTTGAATATTCCCTAAATTATTTACTTTGCACATCTTTTCCTAATTGTTCTAATTCTAAATAAGTTTAGACTATTTAGAGAAAGCTTGTTTGACTGGAAGAAGGTTGTACATAATCCATCATACAGGAAACTCATATTGTTATCTTAACTAGCACCGTATTATGATCAGGTGACAGAAACAGATATATTGTGGAGACATCATAGAGTTACGGGAGCCATAACGTCACAGCTACTTGTATTGCCAACACCAATAACCGTATTTTGGCTATACTCTATGATGAACAAATTATATATATATATATATATATATATATATATATATATATATTATATATATATGTGTGTGTGTGTGTGTGTGTGATTGTTGTTTTCGGGGAGAATGCTCAGGCTGTCGCTTATTCGCTTATTCAGGGAGCAATACGGAAAGATGGAGCCGAAATACCCTGAGGGTGGTCACTGCCAGAGTGTTTTACGTCCTCAAGGGGTATTTAACGTCTCCCCTTATTTTTAATAATTCAGTGGAGACGGCAGCTCTATTTAACGTGGTCAACCACCCACGATGTAGTGAGCCGAGAAATTAATCTCTGAAAATGTTTCGACCTCTTGGTGGGATCGAACTTGTGATCCTTGGCACCAAGAGCCGGGTTCTTAACCACTAGGCCACCGGAGCTCTCACTTGGATGTTCTTACATTTGGATGTTACAGTTAATCTGTATAATCAGGTAATATGTATATTACCTGAAACTTTCAGGTAATCTGTATTAAATCTCAGTTAGCAATAGACATATTACCTGATTAACTATAACATAATTATATGTGTTTAAACAAACACACCCGCCGGTGGGTAAATGACAATCTATTTGGAAATGTAGCCAAACAGACAAATATATAATAATAAACTTGTCTTAACCAGAACGTTTAGTCTATCTATCTATCTATCTATCCATCTATCTATCTATCTATCTCATCTATCTATCTATCTATCTATCTATCCATGTTTTGAATATTTCACACCAAGGACATAATAAAGGCTATACCTGTTGACATTAAAAGTTCTTATCTTGTTATGGCTCGTATAAGAATTGACACTTTTGATGTCTGCTACTGCCATCTCTCAACAATATAAAGTTATTTATGACTTAATAAGACGCATTAGTATATGAAAGATTATCTAATCTTCATGTCCAACCAGAAATCTGGCAGCGCCTTTATTGGAGAATTAAGAAAACATATTAGTTGTGTATGGTGTTGCGGGGAGTCCTTCGATTAGTCCCCAGAGTAGGTCCTATTAAGAATCGATTATTTTCTTCATATCAGTAATTTATTCAGATCTATAACTCGCTGCCCTAATACTTCTCCTTTTCATCTCACATTTAATTATTCGCGGAGTTAACAACAATAAATCAGGTTGTTTATTTCGTTCAGCTTCCTCAGCGAAGAAATGACCCAATGCACTTCCTCACTGATATTGGTTCATAAATCTTTGTAAATGAAAGAGAGGGGCTAGTCCTCTCATTCACAATAACAAGAACAGTATTATAACATTAATCTGGATGATGCATAACGTTAATTTGATCCCTGGATCCTTCAACCGATTACTCTTATTTGTCATATAGTTCATCGTCAATAGTGAAAGAAGTCCCGTCAGTTCGTGGATTGAATCTTTTTTCTTGCCTGAATTTATGTTTGTATTGTTCATCTAGAAATAGACCATCTCAACTTCTGTTAATGTTCAATTAAGGTGTATTGATAAGGATTTATTCGACAACTGATATTGGATTAATAATGTCTCACTGTCATAAAAGTACCATAAGATGTTACTAAATGTAAATAAATGTACCACTTTTATTTCACTGTTAAGTTAATAACGGCTTAATTACGTTGGCCATTGAACAGATTAAATCCAGTTTACAGTTTAGGACTGATGAACAGAAAGATCATGGTTTATGAAGAAGGTCTTGTATACATCCTTTCTAATAACTGTACAGTCAACCGATTTACTGATGTCAGCTTACGATTACTAGATATAAATAGTGATATGAACTAAAAAGTATTTTTGGTGTCATACAAGGTTGAATTATTGAGAAATAAGGACGTAATATGAAAGATAATTTCTTTCAGTTGATTACGAAGTCAAGTTAGAGACTAATCATGCGAGTATGTGTTTTGCGTTGTTTTTCATCGTTTCTCCGCTATTCTGCTTAGCAAGTGCTATCAGACATACAATACATATTGGACGCTATCAATGAACATACAAAATGCAAAAATATATTCCAACTTTAAAGATGTCTCACTTCTACACCGAGATAAAGATATGATACGGTCTCGTTGGTTTGACAGTTAAAGCACAATATATGAGATTTGTATTGATCAATGTAAATGTATTAGACACTAAAATGTCAGGGGAAAGGCATTGAGAAAATGTTATATTAGAATAAAACAAGTGGATTTGTTATTTTAGGATGGTGTACCTTACTTAGAGTGATAAAATGTTAATATATATATAAAATATATATATATATATATATATGAAGAGTATTTTTTGAATTGCATGTTCGTATTTTTATATGTGTACGTGTGATGGTGTGTGTGCGCGTGTACCTGCGCGTATATATATATATATATATATATATATATATATATGTGTGTGTGTGTGTATATATATATATATATATATATATATATAGTGTGTGTGTGTGTATGTGTTTGTGTGCGCGTGTGTGTACATCAGCTTGCATATTGGGTATAATTAATATTATATTATTTTGGCCAGGTACAATTAAGAGGCCTGAAATCCATCCAGAGATGTTAATCAATACTTCACCGTATTACCATAACAGAGATGTGGTTGAGCAGGCTCTTGGAGGTGACATTTTAGAGTTCTAACACAATATTGTTTCATAGCTTTAATGTGTCCAATTTCTGAACTACATTATATATTTAATCTTCGACTTTCGTGGAAGGAACATTATAACTACTAATTACTAGAGCTGCAACCGATTTTTGCTGTTCATAAAATTAAGGTAGCACAAATATAACCTTAAAGGGGATGATTACTACTACCCTCAACAAACTTTTAACACCTTATGCCTCTGATCTATGATCTAAACGATCTAGACAATATCATAAAAAACGTGGTTCTCCTACTAACAATCAAGATTTCGTTAGAAAACAAAGTTAATAACGGAGATCTAGCTCTCAGCCGTGACATTTTCACTTAAGGCTTCGTTTAATATACTATAACCTCATATGTAATTAGTTCCATGGGCAAATAAAAATAAATTAAATCATTAGTAATTCTTTATACAGCTTCTTTATCGAAGGAGTAACCAAATCTATCTTTTAACAAATATTGCTTCATAATCTTTGTAAAAGAAAGTCTTCGTAGTGTATGATGACAATAGCAGTATTAATCTGTGCGATGTATGACATTAATTTGATCCTGGGCTCTTTCATCTGGTCAATCGTCAAATAACTCATGTCAATTCGTTGCAACAATCTCTTGATGCCTGAATCTCTTCATGCCTTCTTTATCCAGACATGTGTTATCTGAACAGCAGTTGGTGTTCTGACTAGATGCTTTGTTTGGGATCGATCAAATAACAGATTTGATAGATAATGTCTCATTATTGTTTAATGGCTATAGGTCGTTGAACTGCTTAATGCTAAGTTATGGCATTAGAGTGATGAAAGCAAAGATCATGCTTTAGAAAATCAAGCCTTGTGTAAATACTTTCTAGGAGCTATACATTCAGCCACTTTATTAATATCAGCGCAACAGTAGTAGATATCAATAGTGATATAAACAAAAACCCAATTTCGGTGTCATATTAGCTTGAATTATTGACAAATAAAGACGTAAAATAAAAGTCAATTTCGTTCAGGCCATTGCAAAACCAATCTGAAGGCTGATCACGTGTGCCTGTGTTTTTGTGTCGTTTTGCATCGTTTGACTGGGGACATGTTTCTTCTCTACTGTTCTTTTTTGCAAATGTTGTTGGAATATGAAGAAACCAGGAAAGACAATAAAGATCGGATGGTATTGAAGAGCAAACATAACATATTCTAATTTTCAAGATGCATCGCTATTAAACAGTACCGAGACAAACAAATCGTAGCCTTTGTTTGGTTTAGTGTCAGCCGAATGTTTCATGTAAAGGTTATCGACATGGTCTCAATTGTCTGACAGTGAATAGAAGATACGTGAGATTTGTATTGATAAATATATATATATATGAGGCGCAGGATGTCAGGGAAAAGCCATTGAGAAAGTGTTACATTAGCATAAAACAAGTGCCATCGTTAGTTGTAGAATGGTGTGCTTTATTTAGAGTGAGGATAGGGTAGGAACCAAGATAAAAGAATAAATACGCAATATTTCTAAAATAACGTATTCAATGTCTTTGTCTTGGTCACCTGAAAGATTGTTATATACACACAGAGAGCAGGAAACCACAGTTTGAAATATTCTCATGTTCGCACCAACCCAGTATTATGGTTAATTTTCCAATAGTTAACTCATAAAACGGAAGTGTCATGATAGAAGAAGTTTGTCAAAATATGGCCAATTAATTTCGTTATTGTGTGGCCATATTCAAGTTATATAAAATAGTTTTATTTAGGTATATCACTTAGCTAACCTTGAATTCGATGGCATAACGTATTGACCTGTTCCGTCCTAAGTGTGCTATCATCTGCTAAACGGTTGAGTCCATTTTAAATCATTGTAGGAGAACTAATATTAATTAATTGTGGTTACATTTAAGAATGCTATGTTATGCATTGTAATGAATGATGGGGGAGATAGGTACATATTAATATTTGATTAATGTATATTATTTCAATTATTTATGCATTGAAGTAAATTTCCATGGTCAGGAATTACTAATAAGTTGTGTAGTTACAATGTCTATATACAGCTGGCATGAGTGTGACAGTGTTTGTGTATGTGTCTCTCTCTCTCTCTGTTTGTGCGTGTTCGTGTGTTTGTATATGCTCGTGTTTGTGTGTGTGTATGTGTGTGTGTCTGTGTGTGTGTCTGTCTGTGTGTGTGTGTGTGTGTGTGTGTGTGTGTGTGTGTGTATGTGTGTGACCAGGCACAATAAAACAACAGGAAAGCTATTAAGAGAAGTTAATCAATACTTCACCATATCACGATAACACAGATATGGTGGAGCAGGCTCCTGGAGGTGACTTTATGGAGATGAACAGAAACAGACAGGAGTAGTTATGGCAAACCATCTCACAAATATAATTAGTGTGGATCAGAGGTTATGGATATCAGAGGAATAGAGGCAGGAGTACTATCTACCAGAAATACACATAGTATTAATGTATTTCGTCGGAAAGTAAAATACAGCTTGTATATATATATATATATATATATATATATATATATAAATCAGTTAGTATTGTATATTAATACTTGATAGATTATTTTATTTGTAAACATGTTAGATGGTTGTGCCAAAAGAAGTTAAATAACGAATTGTCTTGGACATGGAATTTCACTGTTGTGGTAGTTGGGGCGCCTCCGTGGTCTAGAGGTAGCGTGTTGGACTACAGATCACTACCACCCGTGTTCAAATCTCGGCGTGGGCATATCTGAAGGTTGTTTCATCTTTGACTTCGCCTCATTACCTTTGGAGGTCGCTCGGCCCATTTAGCCTACCATGTGCACAAAAGTGGCCGTAAAACATCAATAATCTACTCGGAGTAGGTATTCTAAGTAGGTACTCGGAGTACCTATACTCATGGCAAAAAGTATTAGGCAAAAAGAGTCGGTAAAAAACGGAAGTGGATAATGGTAAATTTGGAATTGATGGAATTGAGAAATTTGATGTGGAATTGACCAAATGGAATTGATTCCATGTCTGCGACTACCTCAGTGTTTGTGTGTGTGCACCGCGAGGACCCTTACATCTTTTCGGCAGCAATCCTGCAGTTTAATTTATTCACTCGCTTTCTCGCGAATTTGTTTCTGGTTTTGGAAAGATCCACAAACATAACTCGCATCTGTCAGTAACTACACCCTCACTTATAATATATATATATATATATATATATATATATATATATATCGCCACAGATCAAAGATTTACCCATTCCGAGCATCCATTTAAATTATTCCCGACGGAAGATAATTAATCTTGGTAAACACTCAAGTTAACTTATTACTTGCTCATTTCTAATTGATATGCTCTGAACAATTTGCGTTTCTCAAATGTCTTTGAGGCATAAATTAATCTTCAAGCTTAGCAATAATTTGAGCTGGATCTTCCTTATTTTATCATATCCAGTAAGAGTTACTAGACTGTTCACTATTTTTATACAGTCGCCTCCCATTACACTACACAGTGTGGCTGTTTCGACTGTCTTATCCTTTATGTTCTGTGGCAATGTAATAATATTCCCAAGCGTGTTTAAAATTTTGCCATTGACAGGACAGGTATCCTTTCATAGACATTGGAGGAGGAGGTGGTAACTGATATGATGCCATAATGTTCATATATATCGAAATGTATATATAATTAAAACGTACCAACCTGTCTCTGTGAATACACAATCTATTTAGACCACGGAAGAAGTTGTAAACGTTGGGAAAAAGAAATACGGATTATCACTGCGAGTATTGCTTTGTGATTTCTGCCATCGCATTCCTAATATATTGCTCTGCCTATATTTGTTGTATCAATATCATCATGATCATACACTCATGGTCACATCTGCGTATTATGACAATATTTGCCGAGCCACGCAGTTATGTAAATTCACACTGTGTTTTTGGTGTGGGCAATTAAAAAAAGACGTCAAAATCAGAGTTAGTAGGCTTAAAAATCAATTTTGGATTTCACTAAAAAGAATATCCTATCCATCATGTTTAATAGTAGCAAAAATGAATAAGTTTAGTATTCATGGTTTTTGGTGTAATAAGATTGTGCTGTACATACATTATGCTAGATCACTGATGTAAAATGAGATCATAGAGATTTGTGGATCTCTGCACATACGTTTAATTTATTGTCTAACATTCACATATAAAAATGACATCGCGTATCTGTTCCATTAATCAAATGTCAAAATATTCCAGGAAAAGTAGATATTTTCATAAACAAATGTCCTGGAAACTCCTAGGAAACTATAGTTATAGTAAAAGTTTGTACAGAGGGTGAGAGGGTATACATGAAATATGAAGAAAAAAAATTAATATCAAATCCAATATAAAGATAATGTCTTTCTTTCTGCAGTATTTTGCTATATTATTTAGTTGATCGTTGTCACATCAAATAAAGAGTTCCTGTATTGACTGAGGATATAAATTGTAACTGTCTTAGAGATGTTGAGATAATGGTCAGGATGTGAGTATTTGTTCCTCAGACTGAATTCCATTTTGACAAGTGCATGTCCGCTGTTCTAGTTAGAGGGGTTTGCGACCACTGTTCAGTCTCTATTCTCAGGTAGCGTAATGATAATCGTAATATACTGGTGGCTGTTCTGTTCTGTTCCGGTTTTGTGATACTCCATCTAAGGAAAGGCTGTGCATGGTAGCTGTTGAGGATTAATAAATAAATACCGTAATTGTCTTGCGGTCTCTGAGTTTGTGATAATTGTTTTTAGATTGTTCAAGAAAGTCACAGTGTATGATGCAGTACTAGATTATATCTGATGCATTGTCTTACCCATTACAGGTTTTAGTGCAAGGGCTTTGTCTATTGTTTTGATGATGCAATCATCTGCGTGTCTTACACGGATGTTTTGTAGAAATTTGGCTTGTTTATCTTATATGGTGCTCGTTGCATTGGGCAATCCTGTTTCTATATACACAAGGTACTAGTGGTGTTTCTGACAGATATAACAGTTGCTTGAAGGATGACGCATATGAGCTTTCTACTGATTTCAGATTGTTTGTCAGCCATCTTTCACTAGAATACAATATTGCAGCATTTAAAAGTATGTGAAGAGATCTGCGACACTAAGCCCACGTTGGACAGTATTGCACCAAGGTAAGTAAGTGTAGGACTCGGTGTAATTCATTTATATATCATCCAATACAAATGTGTCTTTGTTCAACGAGTTTACGTTTATATATTGGCATTTTGTGGGGTGAAGGATCATCGCAATTTCATAAATGTCTTAGTCTTCAAGGCCTTTTTTGGTTTTGCGCTTCACACCCACGTTTAGATTGTGCACCAGCTTATTCTATTCTAGGGTTGTACATTCCAAAACGATTACTTAGAATCATGTCATATATTATGAGTATGGCTGACAGAATGCTTGATTAGTACTCTGTGATTATCTGTATCAGTCTTTATGCTTTTTTAATAACTCAAATAAACACATTCAAAAACACGTATACCTATTGATATAAACCCGCAAATACAAACATCACTCACACGAAATTTCACACTTACTAAGCACGCAATAAGGCTTCGGTATTGGCGTGAGCATTGCCCTTACGATGAACAATATCGAATCGATATTCTTGGAGACTTAGGCTCCAACGCAGTAAACGTCGATTTTTCGCTTTTACACTGTTTAACAACTGGATCCGATTGTGATCTGTCTGAATCGTAAACAATGTGCCAAACAAGTACGAATCTAGCATCTGAACACCCCATACTATCTCTAAGCCCCTTCTCTATAGTAGAGTAATTACGTTCTGCTCAGGAAACATACCGGATGTTCAATACCATCTACAAACTGTGACAGAACTACTCCCAGACCAATGTCACTGGCATCAGTCTACACTATGAGGGGCAGAGAATAATCCGGAGCTCTCAAGATTGAACTTGAAGTTAACAAGGAACGAAGTTTCAAGAACGATTGCTGACACTCGGGTGTACACAACATCATAGTAGGTGCAACCTTCTTAGTCAGAGCTGTAAGAGGCTTTGCCACCTCCGTGAAGTTCGGCATAAATCTCCTATAGTAACCACAGAGTCCCAGATACGATCTCAAATCCTTCTTTGTAATGGGCTGTGGAAATTCTAGTACAGCTTTAACCTTTGCAGCTTATGGCTTAATCTGTCCACTGCCAATAACATATCCAAGATAACGCGACTGGACTGCTCCAATCACACACTTACTAGGCTTAGAAGTTAGTCCTTCTGCTTTCAATCGCTTTAGAACATCTCTCAGATTGTCATAATGTTCACGGAACGAGTTGCTTCTAATTACTATGTCATCGATATAAGCATCAGCATATTTCTCGGCTCCCTGTAGAACCATTCTCATGAGTCTCATGAATGTCGCGCCAGCACATATCATACCAAAACGGCATGACGCGTAAACGATAACTTCCAAAGGGTGTTACAAATGCCAACTTTTGTTTGGCATCCTCATTCAGCTTAATCCGCCAGTAACCTTTGGAAAGGTCCAATGTAGATATATACTTTGCCCTACCGACACTTTCTATCAGCTCGTCGACTCGACGCATAGGATGGACATCAAAAATAGCCTTGGAATTCAATTTTCTGTAGTCAATGAAAAATGGCCATGATTTGTCGCTCTTCTTGATGAGGACAATAGGTGAACCGTAAGGTTACTTTGCTGGTTCTATGATACCACTAGATAACATTTTCTCTATCTCTGTTTTGACGACACTTCTCATCGCCCGAGGCACACTGTATGGTCTTTGTCGCACTGGAGTTTTTCGTCGGTCGAGAGATTGGTACTCAATCGCACATCCTGCCAAGTTTAGTTTAAACAATATTTATTGATTCCCAAACATGCAAAGTATATACAAATGGGTTGTCGCATAGTCGATGATATTCAACATATAAGCATTTACACAAGAATGGTTCTGCTATAATTGGCATTTTACCAAATTTGGCAACCTCACCCTTCCTCTTTACAGCTACCTTCTAGCATTCTGGACAGGAACGAGAATAATTAACAACATCCTGGAATATACCCGGCCAATACAAATTCTGGAGAAGACGATCTTTCGTGTGTGCGTGTGTATGTCTTAGGATACATATAGAAAGACACAGGTACCGAACATCAACATATCTAAACCTCCTTTGATATATAAACAAAACTATACATACATCAATCTAAATATAAAATGCTCTATACCTCCAAATATCGATACATATATGCGTAGACCTATACATATGTCTGGGCTACTCATCAGGCTGCGGGTTCCAGCTAATCAGTGACAAGTTTGGCCTATATAGGCCTTCGGTGTGTTAACAAACATAACAGTTTGTTGACCTCATGAGACAATTTACGCCACCTCCCTATGGAAGCAGTGAAGTGATTTAGCTAAACAACAAAGTTGCAATACTCCCTAATGGATTATTACTGAACTAGAACGAAATATCGTCTCAAACCTGAGTAAATACTATGATTTACTCGAACATAACAGCTAATCCTCATACGTTTCCGTTCATCACTTAAGTGAACGTTCATTCACGCCTAATTTAGCCTAACTAAGTATATGGAGCTAGGTGTGGTGGGATCTAAATTAAAGCGCCTATCCACTTGATCTATTTGACCCATGGTCGAAAACAGCGAATTTCAGGCAGATCTCCGATACTGCGAGTGACACGTCGGGATTATAATAGCTCTACATTCAACTATTTTCCTATATCACTGTAACCTAATTACTCACCATATGGGAAAAAGCTGTCCGCAGCTTAATAGCCATGGAGATGTTTGCCGGAGTAACAAACGACTCCATGAGCATAAATCCACCAACAGTATTGTGCCAATCAACGGGTCGTTTCGCCACACCACATAAGAGGACATGTCAACATCCGGCTACGCCATGTTCCTGTTATTATAATACGATAAAGTATTGATTGATTTCTCTTGATAACTGTCATGTGTCTTTGTTGACCTTGCCAAACATAATACAATATTATTTATATCCCATAGATGTCCAATTTATTGTTGTTGACAGATGGCAGTGCTGGTGTTTAGTTAATTTACGTAATGTACTTTTCAGTCAGACTTATGGAGTGATTGA
>JAODUP010001195.1:0-91443 GCA_025642065.1 Paralvinella palmiformis | reverse complement strand
GAGGCGTACTGTGCCTGCTACAGTCATTTAAATGCTGTATAACCAAACCAAACACTTAAACGGCTGCCTCCAAAGACGCAAATAGTCAGGAAATATAATTTGATAAACTTTTCTTGAACAGGAAATATAGTCTCCACGCATGAAAACGGCTTTCTAACCCACTTTCCTTTGTTTTTACTGGGGGCTCCTTTAAAAACTCAAACCAATAAAAAGCAGTCATATTATTTTAAAATTTTAAATTTTGGGGTCCCTTTTTTAAAACATTTTAAACAAAAAGGTATAAAAACTATAATTATAATATTAGGTTTTAAATACAAGGGTTAAAATTATTAATTATGTAACAAAACAAAAAAGTAAATAAAAATAAAAATGAATTATTATCTTAAAATTGTTTAAAAAACCAAAAACAGGTTAAGGTGAATGGATCAATGTTTCTATTCCTGAGTCGGGAGTACATGCTTTAAGTGCGTCCCGTTCTTAATCATTTAAATCGGAAAAACCAGGCCAAACATTAAACGGCGTCCCCAAAGCCCAAATTGAAATTCAGCCTATATCAACTTTTCTAAGAACGCATGGACGGGAAACATCAGTCTCCACGCACAAAAAAGGAACATCTCAACCGCAGCATAATATGCCTTGTGATATTTGCTGGAGGGTCAAAAACCTCATAAACATACAAATCCAATAAATTTATGACCTACTCGTCACTAACCCTATATATCAAATATTACAAAATTGGTAAAAAGAAAACACGAACCTCAATCTCTGGCACGGGCAATGTGTGTTTTAGCTGTGTATAATAAGGCACAGGCACAGATAATCTCGAACCGTGAATTCAAACTCTGGACGTTTCTTCAGGGGACTGAATCCAGAGTGGCGACTTTTCTTGCTGAGACATTTGTAATGTCTCACCAGTCCCTAAGCCGCCAAGCAAAAACAAAAAGCGAATCACCTACAGCCGTGGAGTTTGGGAGTAGAACACCCGAGTCAGATCACGGCAGTAGTGAGAATGTTTAGATTAATTATCTAAGCAGCCCTATTTATAGCTATTTTTTAATTGCTGTATCTTTCTTCAAAGCAATACTATATAAACCATAACCCAATTATCACTGTCTTCAAAGATCAGTTTTTACAACGGGCAGGCGTCATGAAGCGACTACTATTAAAACTGTTTATCTTAATTACTATTAAAAGACTGACATCTGCGCTGAAGCAGACCGTAATAGCGCGTCATAAAATTGGATTTATTGGATAAAATGCATAAATGTAATTATCCTACCATCAGCACACTTGTAGAGAATGGGAGGATGTTAGTAAAAGTGGCATATCATATGTTTATTACTGGATGTGTTATAGTGTTGGTACTGGTGATAACAGGGTTGGCAACATTAGTAGCATTAGTACGTGTACCAAATCGAAATATTTCGTTGATTGATATACATATGATTATAATATGTAGGTGCATATTGAATGTTTGTCAATACATAGGTTAATATTAAAGGGCGTTTAATGAACGGGCATTCTTCATCGCTGACTAAACTCAGAGGTCATTAACACATTACCCGTTCGCAATTTACTTTACAATAATTAGTAATTGCTAGCACAGCATTTTCATGCTACGTTATATGTTAAAATATATATAACCAAACAAATACACCTTTCTTTATTCAATTATATTTTACTAACGTCATAGCCCCAACCTATTTACCTATGTAGCAGTCGTTGTAAACATTGAACATCTTAATCAACATACTGTAGACATTTTACAACCAGCGGACTATTTTCTAGGTAGCCTAACATACTTTAACAACATATCTGTATAAAGATTCGCTGTCAAGATTGATCACTACGGTCAGTGCCTTTCCTCAACTACATAATTCGTGTTCCAGTAGAACAGGAAGAAACGCTTCCCATGTGCATATAACGAACTTCCTATTATGACGACTGTTGTCATCTACATCTTCTCAGCATTAGTCTCAAGGAAGGTCAGAATGTATTAGGGCAAAGGTGTCTTGATGGCACATGAATGATCGTTAACCATAACACATGTATCTACAAACGTCTGCTGGACAACACATATCTCATTGGTAGTTATTACAGTTTGGTGGTAAACATTGCAACATCTTTCACACAGCCATTACTATGAGCTGACGTTGAGTAAAATATAAAACGTTACTTCCAAATGTAATTGCTATTGGAATGAGTCTAATTTGATATCACGAACACAATAAGTGTTTACCTAAGGAGAATATAGTGATATGGTCACTGAAATTAGCATATTTCTTAAAACTACAATAGCAAATACAAAAGGACTTCCCAAAAACACACACACACATATATATATATTATTATTTTATATTTATATAAATTTTTAAACCTTTTTAAAATTCTTTTTCTATTACCCCAAATAGCAAACCGTCTTAAGCTTCCCCCCTGTTACACTTAAGTGTGTAAAAACAAATAAACAAACTCATCCCTTGTTCAATAGCATACGTAATCAGATTATGGTCGGAAATCTCATTTGTTGCCCATTTCGAACTCAAAGTAATAATGATCTGACACCGATGATAAAACATTATTGTGGTCTTCACATTATGAAACAAGTCGGTTAGTATATGCTATTTATATCGATACTTTGATATGCAGGCTACATCTTATACAGACAAATGTATAGCTGTATAAATCGTGATATCATCATCCGAAATGTGTTTCTAACAAAGTGAATTTAATCTACATCGCTAATGGATATGGATTTAGAAGAGATGACCACGAAGTATCGTATATAGAGAGATATATATTACGAACATCCAGGACACATACACAGGAAATTAGATTAATCTAAGCAACCCTATTTTAAATAAGAGATATCAATGATAAAATGATTGTATACACATATAAAATGTCCTTATTCAAGTTCGTATTATTCTTATTTGATACTCTAGCTTCCAGGTGGATAATATAAATTATTTACAAGCTTCACAAACAGCCCGACTAAAACATATGTCGTATAATACGTGTTGTGCTTTACTTGTATGGTCACGGAATGCAAATACAGACAGACAAACTAAAAAAACACAAAACACACACACACACACACACACACACACAAATATTTAAATTAAAAAAAAAATATTTTAAGAACCCCCTTTCAAATTAAACAAAATTTTTTTAAAAATTTTTTAAAATTTTTTTAAAAAGTGAAATTATATGACTAATGTGCAATAATATATGCAATTATATATTTGGCAAATTCCAAAATACTGCACATGCTCCACACGTATTAGTAAACGTCACCATTTTTGTATTACGGCTATAACATGAGATGGGCTAAATTCAAGAAAATGGAGCTTTCCCGGGCTGCTATTTAACTTTGTTCAATAATATACTCAACAAAAAACTTTTAAAAATCATTATTAAAAAAGTTTTTGTATCTTTCGTAGGGCTTATAAAAAATGGGTATTTTTTATATATATATATATATATATATATATTATATATATATATATATATATATATATATATTACATACACATTATCATAACTTTTTGAAAAAAGTAAAATTTTTTGCTTACACGGTATTTTATTATATTGAGCTGACTATTTAACATGTTTTAATTTGTTACATGTTAGATACAAATCTTACCGATTACAGCTATTTATGGATCAAATGCAGCATAACATTGATCCAATATAACATTATATTGTATTAATTTTTCTGTTTTTCAGGCGAATTGTCGTACGTATATATCTATAGTTTGATTTAATAAGATAATAATTATGTAACGTATGTCTGCAACATATTGTTGTGGCTAACATATTAGGACCAATTGGTTAGTGTTTAAGATATGTTCAGTGGTATCAATGTAATCATTGATACGTGACGAGTATTTAGGCATAGGTTTTAAATACATTGTATTGAATTTGCTGAAATGTTTAGGCAACTTTCTTGACATCATGGTCCGTCATTTTATCGTGAAGTTCTTTCCATGTGGTGTATGGGTTCCAAACAGAAGACCATTACCTAAATCTTGGGATGGCACAGTGAACAGTCTCAAAGGTGCTTAAGATAAACCGTGAGACGGGCGTACCCTTACGCAGATCTAGAGACCATCAAGTTCATGGAGAATGAGGGGATCTAGCACATGGAATGGCCAGCAGTGTCTCTGGATAAATATCCTATAGAGAACATGTGGTCCGAAGTGATGATTGATGACTGATGTTTTACGGCCACTTTTGTGCACAAGGTAGACTAAATGGGCCGAGCAACCAAAGGTAAAAAGATGAAGTGAAAGACGAAACAACCTTCAGATATGCCCATGCCGGTATTCGAACTCGGGTGGTAGTGATCTGTGGTCCAGCATGCTACCGCTAGACCACGGAGGCAAGTGCCAACCAGCCTACTAATCTGGGGGAATTGTGACAGGTAGCCTATGATGCATGGCAAGCTCTGCCACCTCAAACGCTGGAAAACTGATTGACAGCATGGCTCGACGAGCACAAGCTCTGTATGTTGTCCGTAGTGATCATCCCACATGTTGAACTCTGATTCGTGTTTTTGTTTGAACACTCTACATAATCAGAACGTTCGAGGTCTATTATCTGACAAATTCCTGCTTTATTTAATGCATTCCTTAACGGCCCCATATGTCATATATTTAGTATTTTGGCAATACTAATCATATTTCATTATATTCATCGTGATTCACAATACCCATTGTCTTTCCAATGCTTTATATACATAAATTACACATATCCTGATACCTTCGCTGGAAACAAAAACATAATTCTAAGTAAGAAATAACAAAACATTAAATTATATTCCATTTTTATTTTCAAATCTGTAAAATAAACAATTACAAAAATCAGGCATATGCAATTACTGGATAAAAGAAATGATACAGTTATGAATAACGCCTTACCGATTGCCTTTCACTCAAATATTTATTTGGGAGATATATTGAGATGGGAATTGTTAAACAATTTTGATATTTAGTGTTGAAAAAGAGTTAACCTTACAAATATTGTAAGTTATAATACGTTCAGTAATAGTTTATTCAGGAAGAGTATACAATAGTACCTTTTACAATATACATGCTGCAGCACCGGTAAATTCCATTTTACATTCATGTTGTTATTTATAACACCAATGTACCAGAATTATTGCAGTTTTAAATATTAGGATTTCGTTATCAGCCATGCAGACGATAACTAATTCAATAACGAAATAAATAGACTGTATACATAAATAGCTATTGTCATGATAAGAACACAACAAATCGTAGCCATTTGTAAAAGCATCTTTATTTCCGGTCTCGGCGTATCTAAAATACACCATGATGTATGTGTGTTTGATTAATTCATGACAGTTATTAGGTAACTTACAAAGCAATACTCGTATTTGTTACTGGATGAATATGACTAATCTAGAATTATCATTGTTTGCACTATAATTAGCCTTATAACTGCAGGTATCGAGAAACTCTAATAGGAACCAACATTGCAATAAACAAACATTTCCACGTTTCTCTATCTGTAATTAAATTGGCACTTACCACTAGGATAGGCCATCAGGATAAATCATATCTAACTAAATACCTTAACTTAAACCTCTACTTCGCATATACAGTAAGGTAATGAAATTAGATTTACATTTAGTTTCCCTAAATTCGAAAAGAATACCCATAATTTGTGTTCAGGGGTATGCCATGTTGTATTTACTTCTCAAATGACCAATCACCATAGTCTTCTACCAATCTGAAGATACCTTGTTAAGTTGAGAATGAATTTTTCATGAAGATCACTGAGTAAATGTGAACTACTCGGGGTGCATTAATGAGGTGTCATAAGACTGAGCTAACTAATCATGTCGTCGTTATTAAAAGATAATAAAAATTAAGTATCTTCCAGATCCTAATCAATATCTCAATCATAATCATGATCATTTTAACTAACATACCTCCTAATCGAAAAATGTTATACTGTTTTTTTGTTTGTACATTTCTATACAACAACAAAATACAACTGAGAATGATATAGGCCTAACTGTAGCCAAATTAAATTAACCAATAACCATTTAACAACTTGACGACTGATACGACAGGTATCAGTAACATCGATAACTTACCAGATTCATATGTCATTTAATTACATCGATGTATTAGCCGTATGTGCCTATCAAATAAACGATTAAATCCTATTGTCAAAAACATTATAACTAACTGGAGATCTTAAGATTTCCCGAATGAAAATAACGCCAGCACTTTCACAATGCAACAAACATTTTAATGAGTAATTAATACACACCCAGGAAAACTTACGTATATTAGCATAAAACAACCTTTAATTATCAATATGAATGAAGAAGACAACAGTGACCATAATAGCAATTATGGTGTCTTGTTTCGATACAGAGAGTACGTTTTCAGAACAGCAGCCACATTACTATAAGGGAATACAGCGGCATTGCTCAGGATGATAATAATGTTTTTACTGTAGTCACCATAAATCTAAATTTAAATACATATACAACTATACATACATTACTCTAAATATAAAATGTTCTATACATCCACATATTGATAAATGTATGCGTATTCCTTTAAGAATGTGTCTGGTCTACTCATCAGCCTGTGGGAACCAGCTAATTCGTTTTAAGTACACGACAAATATGTCAGGCCCACAGGAAAGCGGCTACATGCAGACTACGTACAAAAAGCGGAAGCACTTAAAAAACATACCATTTGATACCACAGCTCGCAACAAACAACACGTGCGTGTGGTTCAATGGTGACTTGCTACATACATATCATAAACTATTTTGACACCACAGTTTACATTCAACAGTAATTTTTTCTGTGGTCCAAAAGAAACCTGTATATAAAACGTTCGACACCTCAGATGCTGACCTCAGCTTTATTCTGGGTTCGAATAACTGAATAAATCCTACCTATATGAACCATGTATCAATACACGTTCGACTGGTCTGGCTCTAACCTAAGTGACCAACATTACAGTTTGTTCATAACAAAGAGAATGTACACTAACTCAGTATGGACTCACTGAAGCGATTAAACTAAAATAAAAACAAAGTAGCAATACCGCACAACGGATTATTACTGGACTAGAACGAAATATCGTGTCAAACCTCAGTAAATACTATGATTTACTCGAACCTAACAGCTAACCCTCATACATTTCCATTCATCACTAAGGGAACGTTCATTCACGCCTAATTTAGCGTCCCTAAGTATATGCAGTTAGGTGTGGTGTGATCTAAATTAAAGCGCCTATCCACTTGATCTATTTGACCCATGGTCGAGAACAGCTGATTTCAGGCAGATCTCCGATACATCGAATGACACGTCGGGATTATAATAGCTATATATTTAAAAAATTCCTATATCAGTGTAATCTAATTACTCATTATATAGGAAAAAACTCTGTCCGCAGCTTAATTCCCATGGAGATGCCTGCCGGAATAACAAACGACTCCAGGAGTATAAATCCATCAAGCATCTATCTGCGAGCATGTTTAAATTATGCTATATGTCTCTGTGATGGTGTTGATGAACGTAACTATATGTTTATTTGACTTGCTATAATTATTTTAATTACTCTTATGATTGATAGGATTCGTAATGTTCACAATAATGTTCACACTTAAACCCAAAATAAAACTAAATTATTTCTAAAAATATGTTTTTCTATCGTCATTCTTATCTGGCCATTTAAGCTTTATGATTTAATTTATATTATGTATTGTTTATAATTATGGATATATTAATTTACATAAAAAGGTCAGAGTTTAAGTAACCCAATTATCAAACACTAATAACAACCACCAAACAAATTATTTTACCCAATGAGTTACAAAAAGGCAAAACTCATTAATACATGCGTTTTATTCAATGAAACATTATATCCTATGTCTCATATATTGAAATATATTCAGGATTTGTGAGTAACCATATGTGTCTTACATTCATGTTTATTTTATTTTAGGACATATGTTCCTACATGAAGAAGCAGTCTTCCCTAGATTAATTGTGTCACATATCTACTCCCTGACTCACATATTATAATGCTCACAGGAACAACTAAAAGACTCACTCAAATTGATTATACTTTTTAAATTTGTGTTCATTTCTGATGATAATTATTTGCGTTAATATCTCTTAATTATCAAGCAGATGTGTGTCTCGTGTACTACCGATATTTCAGGTTGCCATATTTAGAGTATTGATGATCGCATACATTTTGTCTTTAATATTTGTAATACTTCATTAGTCTACTCAAGAATCATGTCTTCTCCCATATCAATATCGTACTAATTTCTACAACTGGAAATACACCTTCATCAATAGCCAAATCATTTACCTCTAGACTTATCATCCTAAATTTCATTAACGTCATCATTCCAATAAAATAACACAGTATTACTACTAAATCAGTATTATTAACTTTATAGTATTAACTTGCTATATGTTTACGTTTAATGATGACTTTGTTGTCATTCTTATTCTTAGCAAATATGTTGTGGGGTTGTCATTTATATATCACTTGTATGAGGAACCATTGGCTAATTAATCCAGAATAAGGAAGATCAGCTCAATTCTCTCTCACCCAGCTTACAGATAATTTATCAATGACAGGAATGTGTTATCATTTAATTTGCCGACAATACATATTTCAAGTCTGGAAAATGCTAAACTCTGTCCAATAGTTGGGCATAAGTCTGGCTAAATATTATACAGCAGATGTATCGGCATTTAGATGTTATAGTGTGAACTTTGTGTAATAAATACAAATGGCATTATTACATATGCTTCGTAAAAACAAAACCTTTTTCCATGAGAGCTCAATTATAACAATAAATAAGTCAACCGTTGCCGCCTACAAACAAATGTTTATCTCATCTACTTTGCAAATGAACAAATGTATTTGAATCTTGATGGAATATGTTGTCGGAAGTTTGTGTTTATCTGGTAGTAGTTGTATTTCCTAGTCGGACATGTTTGACATTTTTTTAAACAATCTTTATTGTTACAGGCGAAGTAGTTTAGACACATAACTATGATTAGACAAATATTCCGTTCGAATTCGACAATTCTGGTTGATAATCAATATCCATATATATATTTTAAAAAATTATATATATATAATTGTGTTTGACTCACCCCATTGTGTTAAATCGCTAAGACACAAACATTACAAATTGGTGCATCTTCGATTACCCCTAATGGATCAGTAAATACCAATATATTAACATTTTCACCTACCATCTTAATAACATCCTCTGTTTAAGAGCATCATTGACACAAGAAGCACTTGCAACTTTAGTCCATGCCTTTTTTACATCTTGTATATATATGATAATATTACCCCAATTCTTCAAAAACTATATTGATTATTTTTGACAGCATATCTATTTCAAGTTTTTATTAATAACTTATGAATCAATTAATAATAATGCACCAGAAGACCTTTGTGAACTGGTGTCCGTTAGTAAGTCATCCTGTAAACTCATATCATCCAGTCAGATACTATTACAGGTGATACTGTCTCGGCTCAAGTCATATGGTAAATTTTATATACATAAGTATTAATATTAACTTATTTAAACTTATGCATCTTGCACTAAACTTAAAGGATACATTTTATTTTCAAACTGAGTGTGTAACAATCTCTATTGGGCTAGGAACCAAATCATTGGTCTAGCAACGAAGGAAATCGACATGCTTTGGCCACAATGCTTCGTTAGAAAATTGTCAGTTAGGTTCACGAACTAGCCTGTTTCCAATATCGTTTTTGTCGGTTTATCTAACAAGAAGAACTGATCCGGATGATATAGTTTTGTGATCCAGAACAGAATTCCCTAACGTCAAATTCACCAAAAGTTGACCCTATCCTTGCGACACTAATCCAATTTGCTGGTAGCTTGATGTCGTCTACGATCAATATCTTCAGACAAGTGGAATTAGATGATCAGAGAGAGATAAATTATACAATGAAGAGAACCGATGACATTAGGATACATAAAACTGGCTGTTAATAACATTATTATATTCTTTCTCGGGATTATATTATCTGTAACAGATGTATTGCTGACACGTGGGTGGGTGATATAATTGATATATTGCAGTAATTTTATAATTAATATGTAGTAATATAAATAGAAATACGAGTAGCAATATTAATAATATTTATATTAGTAGTCGTAGTAGTAGTAGTGGTAGTATCAGTGGTGGTAACAGTTGTAATAGTAGCAGTAACAGCAGCAGCAGTAGTAGTAGTAGGTAGTAGTAGTAGTAGTAGTAGTAGTAGTAGTGGTAGTAGTAGTAGTTGCAGCAACATAAGAGATACGAGTAGTACCGTTAGTAGAAAGAGAAATAATAATAATAATAATAATAATAATAATAATAAAAAAACTGCTAATATATTGTTATTATTTTTATCGTTATGGTCTATGTGTGTTTGGATGTATCTTTGGGCCTAGAAGTGTGTGTTTGTGTGTATGTGCATATAAATGTGTGTAAATGTATGGGTGAACGTGTCTCTGTGTTTTAGTGCGTTGTAGTAGTAGTAGTAGTAGTAGTAGTAGTAGTAGTTGTAGTAGTAGTAGTTGTAGTTGTAGTAGTAGTTGTAGTAGTAGTTGTAGTAGTAGTTGTAGTAGTAGTAGATGTAGGGTAGTAGAACTATTAGTTTTTACCGGTTCTATATTTTTGTTCTGGTGCTGGTATTTGTCTTAGAAGAACGATAGTTGTTGGCATCGCTTTTGCTATTTCCGAGTACCATAATCTCATTTGACCTTAACTAACATAACTAAATGGCGACAATACAAAAATATTTACCTAACTGTTATTAAGTGACCAGAATACAATAATAGTTGAAGCCCTATGTATTCTTAGTGTACTCTAAGACAATGCTCTAAAGGAGAAGAGGATTCATACGTATGGCTAAAATGATAAATACGTTGTAAGTGGCCAGATCATATAGCAGTAGGTTGGTAATTAAGTGATAATAATAATATTAATAATAAACTAATAATAATAATAATAATAATAATATATATTAAATAAAGCTAAATAAATCACACTTATTTTCTTATTAGAAAGGTTCTAAATATTCCAGTCTCTGGGATTTCACTTACAGAGCCATCAATACTTTTCAGTTAAAAATCATGCAATTTATGAATGTTAACTCTATAATAATTCATTAATGGACATTCAATATTAGCACCCGTCTTTTATCACAAAGGGAATGCCAAGAAGACTTCTAATAACATTGAAGACAATGATATATAAGTTGTAACAAGACTCAAATCTATTTTCTTCGGCCATGCTTCAGTACCGGATTATGTGTTTCTTTTTAAATATTCAATAAAATATTCAATAAATTCAACTTATAAATACCTTTCATCAGAATATTGCAATAACTAGGTCAAACTATGTTGGATACTCAAATGAATGCATTCAGTGTTGTGAATACAGAACTATATATAAGTTAAATATTGTTTCCAAATATTATCATTTAAGATAAAGACATCTAATAACTTAATAAAATATAACTAAATATATATATTTAGTTGCCGTTCAACGCATTTTTGACATTAAAACACACACACACACTTGACTGAATGACAACGAACTATGAAGAGAATGCATTGTTTTAAGAGTCAGCAAGAACTGATATCAACAACTCTCGAGATGTGGATCATTCCTTGCACTATTTGTCTGTGGTGAGGTTTTTAATATTAACGTATCTTCTGCAAAAGCTAAGAATGTTGACAAAAATAGGGAAAGATGCTCGTTGATTATTTATTTTCTTGGGAAGAGCTAATGGAAAATCCATTATATTTATGCCAAGACCGTGTTTACATCACTTGAAACTTTGTGCTATGCAAACTGTTATAGTGTGTGTGAGAGTGTGTGTGTATATGCATATGCGTGTGTTTGTGAGAATATATATATATATATATATATATATATATATATATATATATATATATATATATATATATATATATATAATTGGTGTGTGAGTGTCTGTTCATGCATGTTTGTGGTTTTGTAAGCGCGTATATGTGTGCGGTTGTGTGTAAGTTTGACTGTTGATGTATCCGTGATACATAACATATGTAAGTGTCAAATGTTTTAGTGTTTCATGGAATATTTGTGTGCCATAATCTTGATGTTTATTATAATATGACGTACTAGAAAAATACAAAATTAGTTAATATATGGTTCCAGATTAGATTAAATGTGCTAATGTACTGAACATAAACATAACTTGCTTAATTCTGAAATGTGTAATCATGTAGCCTTTCCTGTATGTTGCGTATTTACTGATAATTTATTTGCAACATATATATATATATATATATATATATATATATATATATATATATATATATATATATTTTCACTAATAATATATTATATAATATATATATATATATATATATATATATATATATATATATATATATATATATTTCCTTCCGTGTATGTGCATGTATATGTTAATGTGTATGGTTGTGTGCGTGTGTGTATTTGTGAGTGTTATTGGGCGGGCGTGTTTCTGTGCATGAGTATGCTGATGTGTTAGCGAAATAAATATCAGTTAAAGATTCCATAATAGTATTTACCATATCGTTACATTTTCACCTGTTTGCTTTAAAGAAATTCTTTGGTAGGTAATACATTTCTGTATATTATAAATTCCACACTTTGTTCGGCAGGATTAAGCATTATATCACAGGTATCACAGTGTCTTTATATTTTAATATTATCACTATTATGGTTAATATAAAACATATATGACTAGAAATACGAAAATATACTTGTGTATAATACGGATTCCTATATTTTAAGCTAGTTGTTGTTTACGGAAGTGTTCCTTGGATATGCACAAAAATTATAATAACCAGTAGAACAGAGGTTTCCGACATTATTTGGCAAAGTTCAAGGATGAGCATAATGACATCCCATATTGTTAACAAATAATGCAGGTCTGATAGCAGCAGTTTCTACCTGAATGTGTTAAAACTAATATATTGACGATTGAAAGTAACTACATCATATTACCCGTATAGTTCAATTTATTTAAATTCAGCCATGCCTGAAATTTTAATGAGCAACACATAACATGTTTCGATAAGATCAGAAGATAAAGAGAGTTGGGTAATATCTGTGTTTGCATACTATGGAATGTCATAACATGCTATCGACCTGCTTGATTGAGTCTGAGACATGTCAGATATGTTCCCGCTACGCCGACTCTATTAAGCATCAGATATAAGATAATTTCATTATCAACGTTCGCAAAATTACAGATACTTTTCACTGTACTAAGATGAGGATGATGATTGATGTTTTACGACCACTGTTATGCACACGATAGGCTAAATAGGCCGAGCGACCTCCAAAGGTAATGAGACGAAGTGAAAGACGAAACAACCTTCCGATAGGCCAACGCCGGGATTCGAACATGGGTGGTAGTAATCTGTGGTCCAGCACGCTACCGCTAGACCACGGAAGTAAATACTAAGACGAACACATTAGGAGTTCTGAATCAGTACCCTTTATAGACGGGCTACTTAGTTTAATGTATGTCATCGAAAGGTAGATGTTCATTTATGCGTACAGTAATGAGTATCTCGATCACAAAGAGAGTTTTGAAGCAAACAAATATTAGATATTGGACAATAATTCTTCAATGATTCAATATCTAAACAGGATTGGGTCAACATATATCCCCTGGGACGGGAACAATACAATGCATGTGTTCATGTATTAGTCATGTAGACCACATACATAGGTAACAGAAAAGAAATATGATATACTGATTACTTTCGAAATTTCGTCAGTCGTAGCTGATCTAAATGTATGCAATGAATGTTCTATTTTAGTGTCAATTCAAGGGTTGGACAGTCAGTAATTTACCTTCTAGTTTATGGAGGATCCGTATAATATTTATCACTATGAACTGATTGAATCTTTCGGCAACTCGTTTGTTACAGAATATGACTGCATGGAGCAATCATAAGTTGTATACAGGATTTTGTTTACGATCACAAATAGAGTTTTCTATTATTTTGCACACAAGGTAATCTTATTATTAGAGTAATATGTTTTATTAACGTTAGTAACATCTTCCAGGTGTAATATATTGTGATCAGCTTTAAGATCCTGTCAAAGATATTTCTCTTCGGATTTTAAAATACAGAGGAGGGACTTACATGACTTACCAGACATTGATTCATTTGTTTGTAACTTATTCACTACATTTAGGTCCCAAATCTTATCCAGGTGTTATGCGATTGCCTCAAGTTTTGATCCAAAGAAGTCTTAGCTATCTATTGCGGCTAAAAGATCCCAATTGATAACATAATTCAGATCAAATGCTAAATAAATTGCAATTATGTTTTTTATTCTCAGATAAGAGCAAGTATTATTAAGTACATACTTTTTATATCTGTTTCTATTAGAATATAACTGAGTGTGCACGAGTTTCATAATCGTTATCTGCCTATATGTTGATGTTATGTCAGGGAACAAGGGTATTTTGGAGGTATCAATAAAGGTTTAATTACATATTGCATCGGTATAATTGTAAAATTCGATGTCAAAGACATTCTTACTTTCTCTTTAATTAAAAGCTTTGAGCAATTTATATTACAGGTCAATTAAAATATGTCAAATACAACAAGGCTGATAAAATAAAGCATACACATATAAATACATTGTTGACAAAGCATACAATTCACATTATCAGTTAGTCCAATATTCGCAGCCATTGATGATATAGGTGTCTAAGTTGACTCTTTATTAAATTGCATTAAGCAAACAATTGTACTTTGGTTATAAATTACATTTCTTTAAACATGATTATTACTTTCAATAAGTTTAATAAATGTATATGCACTGACGTTATTCATTTGATTTGTTATTCATTACTATGTGCTAGATATTCGAGGTGTGTTATGCTTCACTTAATAATAAATGATTTCTAGATAATAACGCAACTTTTATAACTCACAAATAATTATTAAAATAAATTATATCGATCGGCATAAATTACATGACAGCTGAAATGATAGTTGTTCTAATAAATATAAGATTAATGGATGATTGGGTAAAGTATTTAAATATTAGTAAAATATGTTTATAATATCAACCTTTAGCTATTTAATACATGAGTTCTGATCATTTAGCAGCGTGTTGCTCATGAAGAATATGATGTTTATATCACATGTTGTTAACAGAAGTCTAAACATAGAAATTGCTGTTGATATGTAAACTTAGTATATATATAAATCGAATAGTTTACGGTTATCTGAATGATTGTTCATGGTTAAATTGAAACATTCGGCTTAATTTAAAACATTTGCTTGTATGTCACTTAACTAATATTTATATATTATAATAGAGCTTAACTGAATGAAGCTAGAATGAATATAAATTAGATCAATATTTGTAAATATATTATTTTTATTCAAAATGACAATATTCTGACAGAGAGAAAGAAAGTGTGTGTGTGTTTGTGTGTGTGTCTGTTTGTGTGTGTTTTTTGTTTGTTTGTTATGTGTGTGTTTATGTGTGTGTGTGTTTGTGGGTTTGTGTGTGTGTGTGTGTGTGTTGTATGTTGAGAGAGAAAGAGATAGAGAGTTATGTATGTTATAGATGTATGATATATGAGATAATAATATATATAATGTATATATATATATATATATATATATATATATAGTGAGAGAGAGAGAGAGAGAGAGAGAGAGAGAGAGAGAGAGAGAGAGAGCGATAGGGCAGAGAGAGACAGAGAGAGAGAGAGAGCATAGTTGTTTCATATTATAAGCGAATCACTTGGCCTGACGAGCAACCGGCAGTGAAACTAGCAACATACTGGAAATCATAGATTATCTTAGTATTCCAGAACCTCAGAGCATGCTTTAGCAGATTGATTTACAGAAAGCGACACACGTTTTCTTTCTACTACGTCAGAACTACTAAACTATTTATAACAACGTCGCATTGTAAGCGTCACCTGAAAGGAACAAACAGCAGGAGAATGTCAGAGATCGTTTCATAAAAAATATTTTCAGCCACTTCGGCGATAATTATTTAATATTAATCAAAGCGACATTTTGGTGACTTTACCTCCCCCCTTCGTAAAACACCCTTTCAAATGGTAAATCACACTGTCACTCCTTTGGTCGATTTGCTTATTCTGTGTTGATAAAGTCTTTGTTGTTTTGTCGTGTTTTTTGTCTTGCCGTTACAATAGAACCATCATGTCCTATGTTCAAGCTATCTAATGTTTTGTTAGTTTAAATGCAGTTCTAACATCCCGGGAAAATTATAATTATGTACCTTATTCGACATATATATAATTTTAGTGTATTTACATAAAGCCATATGATACCATATCCTTATAAATAGGAAAGGCTGAAGGATAACAGTCAATAATTCACGATCTTGTTTGTCATGAGGCATTTCAGCAGTGTTAGGGGGTTCATTACACCATAACAAAGACTATGCATTATAATGGTTGTAGATAACCTTGGGTACTAAAGCATACTGATCATAGTTTAGTTGATTTGCGAAGGAACTCTGGCTAAAGTTTAAATTATGAACATTTATTCCTGAGAAATATGTCTTATTAATATTCTTCTGAAATATGTGTTTACATACGTCGAGATTATCCACCTGTATTTTTATGTAATAAAATACAATGCTAAATACAACTTAATTTAATATTTGTAGCCATTTAATTAATAAAATTACCAAAAGTGAAGTACTGAATGTAATTATGTAGGCATAACAATAGTCATTATACGATTATAGTATTGAAGTAAATCATTTCATAAATCCGACATAACAGGGAACATGATAAAGGGGAGATGGGTGGGTGCATAACCATATCCCTTATGCTGTAACTATTTGCTGATGATGATTCCAAATAGGTGTTGTGTTAGAGAGCAGGTAATATGGTTTCATAAAATAATCAATGATTTATAAAATAGGACCATTTAATTGATTAAATGTATTATTTTATCAGATATTATGGCTATTCATATGAACATTGCAATGTTCCTCGTTTACAATGAGTTTAGCACCTCTTTGTCTTCTACTTTTCTATTTATCATGCTAATAAGTGATATTTGTTTACCCGACTCATAATATCAGGAGCATAGACATTACCAATCACTGAGTGTATAACATAAATATTACTATTCAAAACATGGACCTAGTATAGTATTATGTCTGTGACAGACATCACGGGGACAGACACTAATAACATTGTAATGCACCAGTCCATTACAGGGACTAGGTACTTTGTATAGTAAGAACCAAGAGAGATAAGCCAATCATGACAACTGTGGATTCAACTTGTGCAAGTAAATTACTTAAAACTTGCTTTCAGATGTAACGGCTCAGCTTCGGCCTTTTACTTGATGGTGAGTCTTTAATGTATAAGATGTGACTTCCTAAGTTAATGGTAATCCAGTTTGTGGAGATGGTGGTAATTGATGTTGACTAAAAAAGACAGCTGCCATCAAAGCACTTAGCAATTCTCAAGAGAATATATGTGGACAGATTTTCACACCCGTCTTCCTCCTAAGTTTAATATCATACTGGACCCATGCCATATACACAATGTATTAGATTGTCAGCATTTATTAAGTTATACTTTTGACTTGCAATCACTATTGACGTTGGATTAGAATATTCGATAAACTTGTAGTTCCTATCTTGCTATACGGTTCTGCATTGTGATGATATGTATACAGGGAGGGAATTGAGTTGGTATAGCGAAAATGATGTACAATGTTAACCGGTGTGGCATATAATACATCAAACTATGTTCTTCTTGGTAAGGTAGATTGGTTACCTGTGTAATGCAAGAATGTATAGAAGTGTATCAACATGTGTTTGTTATATGTTAGAGCTGAGCATTGCTATATCAAAACCAGTCAAATAAAGAACGTTTTGGTTACCAACATATTTGATGAAGTGTGGATAGCACAAGGGGCGGGCAATGTAGATATGTTTATTAACATATTCAAACAGCGTATATGCAACATGTCGAAGCAAACTTAGTTCACTAATTTGGTGCCAGATTTGTATTTTATTGGGGTAGATTGGAGAAGACACGGTGTGGCTTTCCTCGTCTTTGTAAAGGAAATAGCCACCTGTGCGTGAACAGATAGGGGCGTAAAGTTCCTATACGCAATAAACTGTTTAAATATTGCACACATATAACTAATGGAATGTCCATTATACAGGAAAATTAGAGTAGGGTTCCAATCAGACATAGTAAATGTTGTAAATAGCCATAGAACTTCGGAAATAATGTATATTTGCAAACAGTTGATCATAAATAAACTATCTGACTACTTCTAACTGGTATCTATACCAGACACATTGTGTGACCTATAAATAATTTTGTCTTCACCTCATGAACTCCTCAATTACATAAAAAACTACTCTCAGTATGTCAGATCATTTCGTAATCGCAAGAGGGGGTTTTGAATGTTAATACCACATTTCTTGGTTATTTCTAAAACTTTATAATTAAATCAAAGGTGTTCTTTTTCGTAGGTAGCTGAATGAGTTAAAACAGCACCATATATAAATGATAATGCTTTTATTCTTTTGGCCTAGGATATTTTTTATTCGTATTATTCAGTGTGACTGGAAGGGTCATTTCTTTAACAATGAATGTGACCAGTTCAGATCAGCCATTAAACAATGCTCTATGGGAGATATTCATATTCTTCCTACTAATACCCTAATATTGGAGAAGCTTTCGGTTGTCATAAACTAAACATTGATCATCTTCTTACGAAGATGTCGAGAATTATGACTATATAGTATTAGTAGGAATATCAGATACGCCAATCTATTGGGCCAAATTAGACGCAAATCTTAGCTCAAGAAACTTTGTATGATGATTAAAAAGTTTCACTTAGATAGAAACCCACCTCGTGGGTTTCAGACATTAGGTGAAAATAAGAATCACTGAAAAAACAAATTACCTAGTGTTTAAAACCTACAAATAAATATTGCTATCTTCCAATGACCTCAAGTTTTCTTTATATATATATATATATATATATATATATATATATAATATGTGTGTGTGATATATATATATATATATATATATATATATATATATATATATATATGTGTGTGTGTGTGTGTGTGTGTGTGTGTTGTGTGTGTGTGTGTGTGTGTGTGTGTGTGTGTGTATTACGTTGTCATTATTTAGGTAATTTTGGTATTAATAGTTTGCAGATCTAATTTTGAAGGTTTTTCTTTAAATTCATCTATACTAGTATATATACATTGTTATGTATTGATTAAAACTGTGAATTATACCGGAAAATGTAGTTATTGTTTTGAACAATATGGAACATGTTTAATCTGGCAATCTCTTGTTTTAAGGACAGTGTCATTAAAATGCTATTTTCTTACGATAGCCTTTCGGAACAGTAAATGCAACAACATGTAACCAACTAACCTATTTATCGAAGAATTGTTTTATAAACCTCCAACTTATATTTATAAACTGAAATATCGTTTAATATAGAGACATCAAAGACCAGAGTTAACTTATAAACTCTAAACTATGGGTATGCCTGGCTATTCAGTGAAACACCACTTAATTAGTTAACTGATATGGTATGCAAAGTCATCACTCTCATTTGTTGCAATACACAGTTACATAAATTCAGCTGAGAAATATAAGTCATTATGTTATTAGCTTGGTAGTCACAAACATGTGGTAAAAACGTTTTTTATTCGGTTTATGAAATATACTATCTGCTATTAAATTGTTTATGTGTTTGCAGTTATTAGTTATTAGTGGTAATATAACACCATCCGTGCTCGATATACGATTGCAACGGTCGGGAACAAGAAAAAAGTCGCTTGCCTATTTACTTAGTAAATTGATAATACTACATAGCTTTATAATTTAATAATGTTCAATCAATCGAAAACTGGAATGTGACTCAATTTGTACTTGATACATATTAAGCACTACCATTCAACAAAGAGCTATTACATCTTTGATCGGTTTCCATTTTGTTATTTTCGTGTTATTTAAATTCAATACGTTTTAATTATAGCACAAGTTATCAAACGATAATTATTATAGTTATAATAATGCATTAATAAAAGCAGCTTCATTATTAGCATCAGTGTACTAAATAATGCGATGCGTCACGAATTCCACTATGGCATGAAAACCATCTGAAATCTTACAATTATTATTACGACCTGATCTTCCTATTAGCTCAACTAGATTAATCGTACTAGTCACCGTTACTGTGTGTACCCTAACTAAAGTAATGGATGTTATTCATTATGTTAACAATACGTTGCCATCCGGATACAACAGATAAACATTGATTAACATCAACGATCATTACTTAGGCTGGTGGGTGGTGCTATATTATATTATTAGTCGATTTCTGACCTGCACCGTGAAAATATGTGACGAAGGTTCATTTGGTGTTAGAAGCGAAATATTATTCAATAAGAGGATAACACGTGGTTCCTTTGTTTAAAATATCAGGAGCAGTAAAGACCAAGATATCGAACATAGCTTTAAAATATTGTCCGGAAACATTTTAAATTTATGTCCGAGTAATTAGTTTATTTCTTATTTTGGTGATACGATTATTATTATGTTATCAGGTTAATCAATAGCTACAGCTAATAGAGGAAAGGTTTTTTCTAAGAGATATACCCTGATATTGTTTGTATATAGTTGAATTACAAATTATAACGTAAATTGTAACAAATTATGAGTTTCCGTTAATACTTTTGATCAATCTATAACTACATTTTGTTTTTACGCAAGTGTTTGTAATACAAACCTGTAATATTATATATATATATATATATATATATATATATATATATATATATATATATATATATATATATATATATATACCGAACTTTATGTGCAATACATCCAAACATTGAGGAAAATAAAGGTATTGATCATATTAAAATTCACCATATCAATTTAGATTTAAAAACTGTTTGAAATGCAATTTTAGCAACATTAATAATGAAACATCTGAAGTATATACTAATGAAATCAATTTAGACTGCTATCAATTACGCTGAACATACCATACGAGAGTTTAGCAAATATACTATTGTTGCTGGTATTTCTAATAAAGTTGGTTTATATCTCACAGCTGAGGCGACACAATGTCCTCTTTAGTATTCATTTGTTTCCCTGCCCACTCCGTATGGTAAAAGATTCAGCTGCTATTTGGTTTCAATTCGTTAATTAATAATCTTCTTTCAGCTTTTTATCTATGGGTACATGGCATCATTCGAGCATATTACTATTATGATACCATTGCTACTTCAGATCGAATGTTCTATTTCTACCAGCATTTTTGATTATGAATTTATTTACATATATATGCTTAAATATTTATATCTAAATAATAAAATGTTCTGTTTAATGTGATCTAAATATTGGCAAATAAATAAACTCACGTATATATTGAACTAATACGTTACCACAGAAAAATAAATTACTATTAGCTTATGCATAAGGTGGTGCAAGGTTATTGAAACTGTATTTGGCTATATATATGCATACCAATTTATGATCGCTCATATATATATTATTTTACATAATTCTGTTTTACAGTCTCCTTCTTATAGGCCAGTTGTGATACTAATAATTGTATTATGAAATAAATATTTGAAATCGGTTACAACATATTGTCTGGAAATAAGTACAGCTTGTAAACATATGTTTGGGCATGTGTATAAAGGTTTACCTATGAGTGTGTGTGTTTGTGTATGCGTATGCTTAGGATAAATATGGAGAGGCAACAGGTACAGAGCATCAACATATCTAAACATCCTTCGAGACCTACCTCCATAAATCTAAATTTAAATACAACTATACATACATTACTCTAAATATAACATGTTCTATACATCCACATATTGATAAATGTGTGCGTGTACCTAAGCATGTGTCTGGTCTACTCATCAGCCTGTGGGAACCAGCTAATTCGTTTTTAGTTCACGACAAATATGTCACGCCCACAGGAAAGCGGCTACATGCAGACTACGTACAAAAAGAGGAACACGTAACAACATATCATTTGATACCACAGCTCGCAGCAAATAACACGTACGGGTGGTTCAATGGTGAATTGCTACATACATATCATAACTATTTGGACACCACAGTTTACATTGAACAGTACTTTTCTGTGGTCCACAAGACACCTGTATATAAACTATATTTCAACACATCAGAAGCATTATTCTCGGTTCGAATAACTAAATAAATCCTACCTATATCAACTATATATGTCGATACACGCCCGCGTAGTATGTCGTCTCTAACATAAGTGAAACCTTATGCCGTTTATAGATCCTAAGCGTGTTAACAAACATTACAGTTTGTTCACCACGTGAGAATGTACACTAACTCAGTATGGACTCACTGAAGTAATTTAACTAAAATATAAATAAAGTAGCAATACTGCGCAATGGATTATTACTGGACAATAATTAAATATCGTCTCAAACCTGAGTAAATCCTATGATTTACTCGAACCTAATAGCTAAGCCTCATACGTTTCCGTTCATCACTAAGTGAACGCTCACTCGTGTCCCTAAGTATATGCAGTTAGGTGTGGTGGGATCTAAATTAAGGCGCCAAAATCCACTTGATCTATTTCGAGAACAGTCCAACATTCAGTCCAACAAATTACACATGTTTTGCAAGAAACACAACCATCAGATTACGATTACGGTTCGGCAGCAAGATTTAATCGCATAGCGACTTAGCAGAATTAATTTATATAATCCGAAACCGTAAGTATACCTTGTTTCTATTTTAGTAGTCGATATCATATTAATGCCAGACTATCTATTTCAAATCATAATAATATGCTTAAATCCTCTTGATTTTATATATGTTAGTGACCTTCAAACATACCTAAATGGTCTTCCTTAATTTTTTGTCAGACGATATTAGAGATATTGTTGTATTGGGCTTAGTTGTAGTGTAGAATGGTTTGGAAGGAGACTTAAAAACCAAATTCAGATCTAAGAATATTACAATGTGCCTGACTGTTTGAAAAATGTTTGCATGTTTAAAACATATATAAAATTAAAAGTAGAAATCTTAATGATGTTCTGTTTTGTATATACAGAACAATTCGTTAGCACAACTAAAATTACAGTATTGCAAACCGACAACCTTATTTCAGTCATTTGTGATATATACGCACCCCCCCCCCCACACACACACATACACTATATAACATATTTAAAAGATAACTAATATTTATCTGTGAAATCAACCTTGAACAGGAGTGTTTTATAAAATATTTAAAGTTTTCAACAGACGACGCATTTCCAATATATGCCGGTAACCTATTCCACAAAGTGGGGTCTGTGGTATTAAAAGCGCAATCAAAATATGACCTTAGCCAGAACACTAGCAGTTGCAATAGTATCTGACCTGATGACCTGAGTTATTCGGATAACTTTATGGCGGACAGCAGTTCACAAAGGTATTCTGGTGCCATATCATTAACGTGTTTTGATTAATAAACGTATAAGTTATTAATAAGATCGTGAAATGGATACGCTCTCTAATAGGTAGCCAGTGTAAGTTTTGAAGAATTGAGGTATATCACCTCAATTCTTTTCGAGTATTTGACATTATGTGAGATGCACTGTTCTGAATTCGCTGAAGACGATTGATGTCATAGTCAGATATGCCTTATAAAAGGGAGTTACGATAGTCTATGCGATATATAGAAAGGTGTTCCTTGTGTCAATGATGCTTTTACCCATGGCATGTTATTAAAATGATAGAAGGCAGTAGAATGATGTGAAATGTTCAAACATTTTAATATATTGGTAAAACATCAACATACATTGATTACTGACCCATTAGGGGTAATCGAAGATGCACCCATCTGTAATGTTGGTCCTTAAAGGATTTATCACAAATGCCAAATATATAACATATAACAGTTGTTTTATTATTATTGAATCTTAGAAGATTTGGAGTCATCCATATCCGAATATCAGCAATACACCGTTCTAAATTCTTGAAGAAATAGGACAAGTGTAACTCATTTTCAGGATCCAGTGATATACACAGATGTGTGTCATCAGCATACAATTGATAATTATCCCGATTTTGCTGCTGAAGGATTTCTAGAAGACGTGTATACATTGTGAAAACAAGACGCCAAGAACATGTCAGATAAAATACCATGAACAGACACTCTCTAGGAGCGTTGTTCCAGATATGATCGAAAGTATTCAAGTACTTTACCTCACATACCAAACATGTCTATTAACCTAGAAAAAAGGTACATATTGGTCAACTATGTCAAATAGAGCATGGATTTGCCTAAGGCTCTAAACACTTATAAGTCATTTGTTTCAAAGGATTTCGCCCACCTTATTACGGAAACGCTTAAGAGTGGAAACTTATTTTAAAAGGGATTAACTGTCTGCAGGATTTGCAGGATTGTAATATACATCTGGAAATACTACGAACATTATCGAGCATTTAAACAGACAACACCCGGAATAATCGTCAACTTCGTCTTTGCTTTCGCGAGAGTTGGTTTCATGTTCACGTCTATCTGAAAGCGAGGGCAAACCACTTTCCCATCCCGTAGCAAAGCAACAGACTTTGAAAGAAATATTACATGTTAAACAAAATATGCCGTTCAACTGTTAATGAACGACTCCCATCAAAACCACATCCGGAAACTCTTAGTGAAATATCTGACACCATACACATATTTAAACAACTCCTACATGTTCTGGAGCCAAAATATGAGCCATGCGATATAGGTCATACAACTTGTATGAATCGCAAGTTAATGAAATACAACAAAGTGGGTTAGTACTGACAGCTGGTAGTCAGTTCGTATTAAACATTATCTTTAGTAACTGTATAACTCACTGTCTAGAGTGCCGGTTCTTTGGGAAGTGGAACTACTGGAAGTCTCCTCTTAAGTTCTTTATTACATATGCTGCCTTAACTAATAACAAAAGCTAAGTTAGGTTTATATTCCTAATGTCATGTTTATGTTTCTACTATGTATGTTTACTAGCGTTAATACTTCTAACTAGTGTATTAATAGTCATGTGTCTAGAATAAACTTATTTTTTTATTTGCATGTTAACACTTTAAAGTCAGTCGGTAAGAGTCCACTTTATCAAGCAGTAATAAAGTTGCTCCTACTCTAACTAGCCAGCTGACTTTCATTTGATTCAGCCACTAGTTACTTAAGAATATCGCCCCGAACCCATCCCTTTTCACATGGAAGTAGAAGTGGATCAACATATGCATGCCTGAAATCTGATTCGATTCATTCAGAAGTTGATGAACAAAAGCCAGAGAAAACTACAGCAGATGGTTTATTTGAATTAGATTAACAATTACAGATTAACAATTACAGATTAACAATTACAGATTAACAATTACAGATTAATAATTACAGATTAATAATTACAGATTAACAATTACAGATTAACAATTACAGATTAACAATTACAGATTAGCAAATAGAGACCAAAATCTAGACTAAATATAGTAAATAAATGACCAGGTGAACTCAATATTTGTAATTATTGTGACAAGGAAACCGTGTATGATGGATGATCTGTCCATCTGATCCTTAAATACAGGATGTATATGATCAATTAGTAATTACACTTATTTTAATAACACTGTCAATGAAACTATCCAAATATGTTGTTATTACTAGAGATTGGTGATAATGAGTAAACTAATGTTAATGAATATTACCATCTTTTGGAATTGTATGAATATCAGGATATCTAGATCAAAACATTGATGCTATCAAATATTTGATCAGTAAGCATTTTTGTATTTCAAGCCAATATATTTTTTTCATGATTGATATATTAATGGATGATACATTGTACCCGTTTTTACTACCTATATAAGCAACCCCTTCTTGTATAACTTTAATTAATCTACTTAAACCCCAGCATGTGCATAAACCTGCTTATGCGTACCTCAGTTAATATCAGTCAGTACAGCAAACCTTTCCAAACCAAAAACGTATACGAGACTCACTAATTAATTTACTCAGAAATCATTCATAAAGTTTGTCCTCATTCACTCCTTCATTCTTTCACTCTCTCACTCACTCCTTCAATCACTTCTTCACTCCTTCAATCTTTCACTTACCCCTTCACTCACTCCTTCACCCACTCACTCATTCACTCACCTACTCACTCAGTCACTCAATTGATCATTTACTCACTCACAAAGACATTCACAAATGGTTTCATTGAGTCACTGACATTTTCTCCCATTCACCCAATTACTAACTATCAAGAGTACTAAGACACTCCGTCATTCATTCACCCACTGTCTCACTAATTATCTCACTCACTCATTTACTTTTTCACACACTAACTCACTGAGTGACATACTCAATAACACATCTACACACTTACACTTAATTATTTTTCTCATTCACTCACTCATAAACTCATTTACTCATACTCCCTTCCTTGTCTGTCTCTGTCGTTCTTTCACTCACTCACCCCCTCACTAATCCATTCAATCGCTTTATCTCTTTTTCACCCTTTATAATTTTCACTCACTCCTTTATTCTTTTTTTTACTCACTCACTGGCTCCCTTTCTGTTTCTCTCCTACCATACTTCTCTAGTCTATGACTCACTAAGTCATTTGTTTCTCTGACTCCCTGGCTGACCTACTCTTACACTCTATATCTGATTATTGCTCTCACTCATACACTCTTTCACTAACTCACCTTTCCACCTTCTCATTCAGTCAGCAGCTTAATCACAATCCCACTCTGTCACGCACCAACTTTCTCATTCACTAACTCTCACTCACTTAATCTCCTACTTACTCACTTTTCCCCTGTATAATCATCTCCCACACAAACATACTCTCTCACTCAACAAGACTGCCATCCATTCATTCTTTCAATCAATCACCAATTTACCCTCGTATTATCTTATTCACACTGTCAGACTCATATTTTCATAATCATACATACGTACCATGCATCAAATAAAGCCAAACGACTATTACTATCCTACTTGCCATCTTTAATTAACATTTCGCATGTTTGTGTCCTGAATCTGGTTCATTTTAGTTTCTACCTGCTATTGCTCAGTATTATGCATGGTATACAAACTAAACGTACCCATGCGTATTTCACAACTGTCAATAATCATAATATTAACACCTGTAGGATGATATACGAATTATTTTGTGGTGGACATCCTTATCTGAGACTTTCGGATGAGTTATTTCCAAGCAACATGCCAAACTAAATTGTTTGGTGTCTTAGATATTAGTTGATTCCTAATAAGCCTTTGCAGGCTCGAGGAAATTGTCAGAGCCAACTTTATTTTCAGTTGCATAGCCAGAAAAAAGATCTGATTTAAATGTTATCTCTTTGGCTGTGTCCGTGCTTTCTTTTTCAAAGCCAATATTGATGTATATCGAGATTCAGACTAATACCCTCGACAACAAATTGTCATTGATCATTTTCTTTAGGAAATATAATTTGTGTTGATGATTTTGCTGGAAAATCTATTCTGAGAGATACTAAGATAAGACATTTGACATTCTTTGTATATTTGACAGTCTTTCTTTATTATAATCATGATTACGAATTCAAATTATTTTCATAGTCTTCTTAATACACTTGCAAATAATAATAATAAATTGAGTAATTTATAATTACTTTCCAAGAAAAGGGTTCCATTTTCTTCGCTGTCACGATGATATATTTGCAAAATGCTAATAAGACAAGAACCTACTTAAAACTGATGTTTTTTTGGTTATACATATTTAAAGTACATGGAAGCGATGTGTTATTTAATAATAATTCGTTGTTGTTATAGGTGTAAAAGTTGAATGGATTATTTAGCTTGATGAACACATATACGGATAACTGTGGAATTGAAAACAAATAATAGGTTAAACTCTATATAACTATGTCCCAACCAAATATTATTGACTATGTTAGAAATCCTATATTACAAATAATTGAATTCAAATTAATGCTAATGACTATCTGTTTTAGTCTAGGTAATCGGCATACTAAAAATAACTTCATTGTACACGACAGCATTTATTTGGACAAAACATTTATTGATATATAGCAAACAGGTAACTGCCTGATATTGACAAATTGAACTTTTCCATAACCTCTTGCTTATATACATTTGGATGAGGCAAAATGTACTGTTTCGTTTTATTTTCAGTTGCTACTGTGTATATATTATGCCACTATATAACTTAGGGAATGTTGAACGAACGTGATATTGGACTATTATGACAGAATTATAAAATCATCCAATTCCTTAAGTCCTCGTATTGTACCACATGTAAAACAAGAAATAAGCAAGGGATAGAGGAAACTAGATATCATTAGCGTGTATGGATCAAAAACTCCCTGATTTTGATATTTCCATTAATAAATAGACGCCGCTATAATTTCCACTTGAAGGATAAGATAAATATCATCATTCAATATAATTCAAATATATTATTCAAATTGATGTCCGCTCAAACCGATGGATATAGAGTTGAAACTGTTATTTGTATGTACTCATCAATTAACTTGACCTTCAGTGGAAATGCTACGCTAATCTGCATTCTTTATTAGTCTTAATTGTTTATCTAATCATTAAAATATCTTTGTTTGTTGAAGATATTAGACAATATTTCGCTTTTAGTGTTTTGCTGGACTTTGGTCTTCGTTTTCTTTATGCACGCTGCTATCATTGTGCATCAACTAAACTCATTATAATTCAAGACATGCACCATTTTAAGCATTCTGTCTCTTTGAGAAATCACGACGACAAACACTAATGTCATACTAAGGACGAAGCCATTAATGTCTCTCGATATCATTCACGCTCAGAGGCGAGTGAGACAGGCCAATCATGATAAGACAGTATACAGCTGATGGGTGGGAATCAAATAAGAATGTTTTTAATATGAGGTTCGTCGTCTTGACATATTTATCTCTGATGTGTCGGCGTACTGTATGCGACTTCCTACCATAATGGGTTGACATTTGGTTTAGATTGTGTATGCTGAAGCTGGGAAAAAGTCAGCAGAGAGAGAACTACTTTGGGATCCTTAAGGGAATACTCGTGGAAAGAATACGTAATTTTCTTACATGGCTACCGAATAGTCATAACCCTATACACATAACATGCTCTGCATACAACCCATTACGGCATGGATGTTTCTTAAGATTAGTTATAATCAATATATTTGCAACAACCTCTTTCATTCCGACTCTTTCTCTCTGGTTCTTTATTTACATTTGATTGTCTGCCTATATTCATCAGTCTATTTCTTTGTCTCTGTTATAAATAATGACTATTTGTTAGCTAAGATTTACTAGTAAATAGAATATCTAGCCAACTACATATTTCCTAAATACAACACTTTTAAATGAAATACATCTCATTATAATAGGTACCTGGTCGGCACAAGTAATGGCTACTAATAATATTATTCTTTTGTAAAATTAATGGTTTTTTGGAATGTTTCTGGGGTAGCCTTATACGGATAATTTCAATAATCACGACATTGAATAATCTATGTCTGATACTGAACTGATAAAATAAAAATAAACAACTAATCTTTTGTCATCATTCTAATCTGAGTTTAACTTATCTATTGCATATCGTCATATAATATTACTTAAGTACTATATTAGTAAGAGAAAACATAATTTTAATCCATAGGACCAAGCCTAAAATAATGGACTCCCGAAAAGCTTTCAGTACTGTATGAAAAAAATTAAATAAAAATAGTTTTTGAAGAGAACTAAATTAAATTAGAATGGTCGTCTTTAAATGAGAAAATAATATACTATGGGTCATTTTTGTTAAACTATTTTATGTGTTTTTTTAAAGAATTAGAACATCATATTTCTACCGTGCGGTTGGAACCAGCTTCTTGATGATGATCATATATATATATTGAGGAAACATCTACGTAAAGAAACATTGTATTATCAATATAATAATATTTAGATTAAAACTGCATTATGTCCCCAGGATTATTATCATACCGAAACTTTGTAAATTATATTTTCAAACGTTAAATAAATATTTTGATCGTTCTCTTATTGCTCATATCATAACCTAACTGTCATTTCTATCTCTGCCCATATTATAAAATAAACCCGGAATATCATACATTTAAAGCAAATGTCTCGTACAAGAAGATATTTTTCAAATAAATTAATATCATGGATACACCTTCGCAGATATTGTTTAATTCTTGTTCATTTTGTTCAATCATCATCTTACGATATATTCCCTTCACAGTCTCTTTACAATTATTTCAAAATACTTAAATAAAATACTTATTTTGTTAGCCTCTTTATTTCATTTTATATAATTATAAGATATCCTCCATTGAAACAAAAAGCAAGAAGACATATTTTCATCCAAATATAATTTTATCCCATTTTACATTTCGATAACAAAATGTATTGAATGACTTCACTTCTTGTATGAGTTAATTGTTGATTTTGGTGATTTTGTTTACTTAATATGTAATTCGTCTTTTGATCCAACAAAGGAAACTAATAAGCATTTTAGAGGTTTTCTCTGTATTACGGTTGTATGCTATTCTATATTAATACATGTTAATAATACCACAAAGGGACATATAATGATAATCATAGTTATAATAATACAAATAACATAATGCATTATCAATGTCCCCATTAACTCCAATGCCCCCCTCTCCAATCCTAGTTCTTAGAATATTACTATCACCATCACAGATAGTACCTATGCCATTTCTATAACCCCTTAGCGTCCTTTAATGTTATTTAAACAAATTGTGTCTTCCTCATGAATTATATTTTGATAGTTCACCTATATAATGTCCATACCACATCAGTGACGATAACGAATTCAGTTAAAGTCCCTACGATATATGCTGAACAATGTAATCGGCAGGAATACCAGACGCCAGTGAGATAAACTCATAATTGATTGATCTGTTTAGTATCTGATACGCTATCTTCTAATTACATTGTCCTATTACACTGATGGCATTCTTAGCAGTAATTAACTTAAATTTACCAAATTACCAATTATTAATTTCATATGCATTTGATGGATTGACTGTTGCTCTGATACAGAATGATAAATAGTGACAACGTTTGGTGATTAGAAACATAATTCGTTTGGATAATGGACAATTTCCGATCAGTATTCCGCCGACATGACAAATTCGATGTCCACATGTAAATTTAACATTTAAGTTAATTAAAAAAACGAACATGTTTGCTTAAAATTAAAAATATATTAGTTATATTCTACGCGTAGCCTGTTTATTTATCACATTAATGTATTTTCAAGATGTTGAGTATTTCATGCTATTATTTTCTATGATAGCTTCACAGTACGATACATTTTGTCAGCAAAATGGAATGGCACCTGTTTGAGCCGTGATAGCGTAGTTAGTTAGAACGTAGGACTCGGTAGCCGTACGCTCGCGGGTTCGAAGCTCCGTGAGCTGCAATTCTGTCATGTGGCGACGGGTTCACTCATCCACTAAAAAATGAGTACCTGACAGGACGCGCTGGTTGTGTGTTTGAATAAGGCTTTGCGCCTATAATGGCAGCATGCGTTGCATACTCCTTTGGCAGTTGAGATGTGTACTGGGTGGAAACAGGCTTGAGTCAGGGATAATAATATTGTAAAGCGCCTCAGAGCAGCTTCGTGATGAATAGGGCACTATATAAATATCACATATTATTAATATTATTATTAATATATCGGCATATGGATTTTCATTGTTTAAACTACGGGTACTTCGCATTTATGTAGAGGTTTATTTAAGTCTTCTCAGGTCATCATAATTAAACTTTAAAATGGTCACATTTTCATAAGAACGACCCAATCAATGTTGATTGAGCTAGTGAATGAACTAGGATAAGATGTGCTTATATATATATATATATATATATATATATATATATATATATATATATTAAGAATAAAAGAGTTTTGCGGTGATTATTCATTCATATTCTTTTCGTATCACAGTTCGTGAGGATAACAGGTAATCTTTAATATTGCCGTTAATCATTGCGGGGATTGTATTTTGCTCGATTCTTCTGATCTTTCCTTTGGTTTCATTTAATATTGACCTTCTCGCAGCTTCTTTTCTCGGGAAACCTGGCTCAATCTCAGCATGTCTTCTTACCGACACCAGGACAGTTTCTGATTGAATGTGTCATATAGTATTAAATAAAGATACTGCGCGATCTTCTGAGGGCTTTGCTTATTGCTGTGTGATATACTACAACTCTCTTCTTTAGCACCTGTCAATTTAGTGCAATATAACTGTTTTTACACTTTTTAAAGTCTGTAAAGTGTTACTCTCTCTCTCTCTCTCTCTCTCTCTCTCTCTTTTTTTTTTATATATATATATATATATATATATATATATATATATATATATATATATATATGTTGTGGGGGTGCGATTCGATTGCCCGTGTGTCTGTATCTGTGTGCGTGTTTATCTCTGTGCGTGTGCGTGCGTGTTTGTGTGTTTGAGTGGTGTGTGTATGTGTGTGTGCGCGCGCGCGCGCGTGTGTGTGTGTGTGTGTATGAATTAAATTCATTATATGAACAATTCTGATCCATTTAATCCGCCAGTTCCCTGATAATGCACTTAGGTTTTTTACATTACACATTATTAAATATACCATGCAGAGAGATACCTTATACCTGTGATCGAGAAAGTATTACATATATGTTGTAGATATGGATTTATATTGATGAAATATATCGGACACCTTTTGCAATGCAAACTACGATCAGTAGAATGTACTAGAATGAGAAATGCTTCCTATCTTGATGTAATTAATATTGAAGTATAACCTTTAGTCATATTAATAATCCTGGTAATCTTTGTTTTACAAGTACGTTATTTTGCCAAACATCGCTCAACTATGTGATGATAAATCAAAGAGGGCAAATAAATTCAATATAAAAAGAATCTCGATATTAGAAGTGGACTACTCAATGGGAATATTAACATTAGTAAGCATTTGTTTGATGATAATTAATATTTTTATTTTCCTAACTGACTTCCAATAACAAAGTAATAAATCATTGAACCTTCTGAATAACAATTAACGTCATCGTAGAATATGTTTGATAGGAAACCACTCAGTGGATAAATTATGTATTGTGAAAATGAATATCAAAACCTATTGATAGTCTTTTTGGGGATGACAGTATTTACTGCTTGTTGTCAAACAATGGGAATATAATACTCTCTATCTAAATATACTGAAATTTGATATGATTAAGTGTGAACAAATATAAATAAACTATTAATTTTAATGATACATATTAATAAAAATGATAGAACGTAATTTGGATTTAATCAAGCATATGACTGTCATAAGGCACTGTTGTCTTTAGTCTGAAATATAAAGAATGAACAAAATATTAATACATAATGATACAACAAAAACAAAACACATAATCAAAATAAGTGTGTAAGAAAATCAATAGCATGTTGAAAAGATTGTTTTAATCACCTGAAATATGGGATCCTGGGCTTCAGACTCTTATATGTTGTTGTTTCAGCATTAATAACAATTAAATATTCACATTATTATGTTATGGTATATGATGTGAAATAGGTGCATGTATTCGATTATTCATTTAAATAATACTACTCTCTACTTGCACCATCTACAACATTTTAAAATTGACGTATTACATAATTTCGTATTTGATAACTAGCTGATATGCAATTCCGTAAAAATTTAGGGTTTGTCTTTATATGTTGTTATGTTTTAACCTGATATCATTTTAAATTTCTATTTCGGATAGTATTAAGTTATTCTCTGATGGTGAGTGGTAAACTTTAATCTCAAACCAGAAATTTATCAGTCACGTGATGAAAGTCATCACATATAAGAGTGTGTAGGGGTGTGTAGGCATGCGTGGTACATTCTATCTTACAAAATCACACAGTACCAACAATTCACATGTAAAAAAAGCCAGGTAATACATTGAAATATTCAATACATGGAAATATCCAGAAAAAAGCTAAACGATATAGATTTTACTGATATAAGTCTAACAATGTGTCCCAGTGAAGCCCATAATGAACGTTGAAATTTATATCTTAATGCTTTTAAAAAACAATTCCGACTGTTGAAATATCATCTAAAATCAACCAGGCAAAACATTTACCACGTTACACAAACAGGATTCCAAATTGGTCTTAGCGTTCGTAAAGTTGATAAAACTTGTAAATAACGTATGCCTAAATCCGCGCTTTATAGTCTATTTCTACCCCCCGTGTTGCAATATGACGTCTTATATATAATGCTAAAACCAGCTCTGGTAATGTTTGTATATCGACTAAACCTATTAAGGCAACTACTCGTGAACTACTAGAACGTCTCACTCATGTGATAAATACTTCATTTGAAACTGGAATAGTACCTAATGACATGAAAATAGCAAAAGTCATCCCTTTTTATAAATCTTCTGATTAGGCCATGTTAAGAAACTACCAACATATTAGCCTACTCCCAGCATTTAGTATAAAAATAATTTATTTATTCTTTAAGAACCAGTATGGGTTCCGGAAAATCACTCAACTGTTCATCTAATTCTCCATTTACAGATGTAAAAATGAATATGGAATATATTTGTGTCCGTTGCCTTCCTTTGGGAACAGCATATTAGGACCAGTTGGTTAGTGTTTATGATATATTCAATTGTATCAGCGTAATCAGTGATACATGACGAGTATTTTGGCATATGTTTTAAACATGTGGTATTGTTTTAAGTGAGCGGGTGACCAAAATAAAAAACAGATTCACGTGGCTCTATAAATAAGGGGTAGAGCTATTGATATATGTAGTTGTACTCGAGCGTGCAGGCGGAATTTGCTGACCTTTTGGGAAACGTTCTTGACTTCATGATCCGTCATTGTAATGAAGGAATTTATCGACTATCTCTTGTCATGTGGCGTATGGGTTCCAAACAGAGGGTCATTGCCCAAGCTCTTGGGATAGCACAAGGAACAGTCTCAAGGGTATTTAAGATAAATCGTGAGGCGGGCGTACCCACACCCAGATCTAGACCCGGCCGTCCTCGTAAGACAACGGAAAGAGAAGACAGTTATCCGCTAAGTTTTTGTCGAAATGGGCGTACGAAGTCAGCAAACACCGTTCGTGCTGAGTGGTTACGGTTAACCAATTCCCCGGTATCCAGAATACCAGTAAATCTCCTATTGATCCGTGCAGGTTACTTCGCCAGGATACCTCTGAATAAACTTTTATTGTTGCAAAAACATCGACAGTTGCATATGGATTGGGCTAGAAACCATCTCCGCTGGCCACCTAGTCATTCGCAGCATGTTATCTTTAGCGATGAATCTAGATTCCTGCTTTACCGGATAGATGGTCGTATCCAGATCAGCAAACAGCAACACGAGGCCTATAATGAAGATTGCATCGTACCTAGAGTCCAAGCTGGGGGGCGGTGGGGTTACTCTATGGGTCCTTTCCAATATGGTGGAACATGTGACCTTCCAATCGTCGATGGAAACCTGGATCAGTACCAGTACCTACATATCCTGGGGGAAAGGTTATTGCCTTTTGCTCGTCTGACATTTCGGCATATGTTTGTGTACCAGGATAACAACGCCAGGCCTCACAGAGCTCGAATATTGGTCAATTTCATAGAAACGAAAGGTATTGAACACATGGAATGGCCAACAGTGTCTGCGGATATGAATCCCATATAGAACACGTGGTCCGACGTAACATTCACCATGTATGAAAGTGCCAACCAGCCTACTAATCTGGCGGAATTGCGACAAGCAGTCTTTAGTGCATGGCAAGCTGTGCCCCTTCAAACACTGGCAACCCTGATTGACAACATGCCTCGACGAGTACAAGCTCTGTACGCTACCGGTAAGTAATCAGATCGTTTGAAGTCGATTTCTTGACAACGTCCTGCTTTATTTAAAGCATTGCTTAACGCCCCCATGTCTCGTATACTTAGCATTTTGGCAACAATAATCATATTTCATTATATTCATCATGATCCAGAGTACCCATAGTCTTTCAAATGCATCGTATATTCCTCATATGGTAATTATATCGATAATACATATAACTCTCATATTCTGATACTTTCTCTAGAAAAACATAATTCTAAGTTTGAAATAACAAACAATATTTGTATGTGTTATTAAACCAATATGCTCTATCTAAAATTCATCGTGAACCTGAGATTACATTAGCAATTTGTTTGTGATCTGAGCAAATCCTTTGACATAATCAGTCCTGACATTTGTTGAGCATGACTGAATTAATACTTATTTGATGGATCGTGTATATTCTTTTTCAATAATGCAAACACATTAATTAATTCTCTATTTATATGGTTCTGCTCAAATCGACGTTCACTGAAACCAGACAAAACTAAATATATCGTTATAGGACCCCCATTATTAAAATGGGATATTTCCCAAAAACTATTTATTGATTGAAAACACCCTGATGCAAAGAATAGGCAAATAATGTGATGAAAAAGCCGATAAATTATTAGATATTCTGATTGATGGAAATTTAACATGGAAACATTATCTATCCCACATTAATCTGAAAGTATCTCGAGCATTAAAATTAAAACCCCTAAGCAATGCATGAAAACATTATACTATTCACTCATTCATTCTCATATTCCATACCGAAACCTAGTTTGGGGAAACGCGACTCAATCAGCTTTACGTCAGCCCACTTTGCTACAAAAACGGGCTATCCGTTTATTCAACAACAATTCTGACCGACTATTTCGTAGTTCTCGTATAGTAAAGCTCGCAGAATACGAGGCAGCACTTTTTGCGTTTGATCTTAATACTAAGAAATTATCAATATCGTTTAATGACATTTTCACATTCAATAGAGATCTGCCAAACACCGTGTGACAAGACAGTCTGACCATTTATATGTAGCAAAAAGCTATAATATATTTGCTAGTAGACTACCGTTGATTAGCATTCCCAGAATATGGAATAAATGAATGAATGTGCTGACATACCAAACACACGGGGTCACTTTAAATATCAACTTAAAACATACATTTTTGACACATACCCAGAAAAGGGTGAAATTCTACAACCTACGATGCAACGATTGTTACCCGTTGACCATTGGTTATCATCAACCCAGTTACTCTCATGTTATTAGTGTTCTGTGATAGACAGAATGACATAGGTCTATACGACAAAATCATTTTATTATTTTAATTTGTAGATTATTGTCCTGTTGCTTCTCTTTTCTCCTCGTCGCTCTTGTGCTCTTATTTATATTTCATCTTTAAATTATGACTAACACTATTATTGTTTCCTTCCTCGTACTGCTGTTACACTCTCTAACACCACAATCATCCCTCATCCATCAATTTTCATTTTAACTATTCATTCTAATCAATATGTAAGCGTTGTGATTAATGGGTACTTTGTATGTATATACATATTTATGAAAATTGGAAATAAACCTTACTTACTTACTTGTGTATATGCGTGTTTTGATGATTGTATGCTCCCGGATCTCTCCCTCTCTCACACTCCCTCTGAACTGGGTGTGTGCGCACCTGTGTGTGTCTGTTTGTGTGTGTTTGTGTGTGTATAATAAGTTAAAGGTTATGCTAATTAATTACATTTACTGTAGCTATTAGAAGAATAGTCATTTACTTATATTTTGTTATTGTTAGTATAAACAAAGTATCTAACAAAAACACATATAACATATAATTCATGTGTATAATATAATATATATGTATTCATTTAAACAACAAACGTGTTTTTAACATTGACCAAACACTAAGCCATCTCCCTTTACTTATTATATTGCCAATATTCTCAGGATAATGAGTAGCAATAGAGATGTGTTCTAATCTATACAAATCCTAACTTGCTCTCAGCTGTTAATATCAGTCTGGCAACAATTTTTATTTTTATACGACAGTTGTTTTCCTTTGTCCTTCAAAAACAAAATGGAAATATTTCTGAAATCATTGAAAAACATTGATAATTCAAGAGATAGGCGAAAGCCGAAAAATGAATTCACACGAGTATCTATCTATGATAGATGAAAATGATATGGGATGATATTGCAATATTTCTATTTCGTTGACAATAATCTCTATTGGTTTTTTGGTTTGAAATACATATTGCTATTGTCTTTATTTGTCAGGAATCAAGTTTTGTATCATTATTTGCACTACAATACTTTGAGATAATTACTAAATATCACATCATTCGAATATAAGTGTGTTAATGTGTGGCTTGATATGATTCATAACAACGTGGCATGAATTTTAGAAGCGTTAGTCATGTCTCAGGCTAATCAAAACGTTTATAATGTACCATTGCCAAGGATACAATTTAGTTTATTACTAGGCCCAACTGTTTTTACAGCGGTGCTCAATTAAATATGTGCTTGTTGTATTGCTTGGACTTGAGTCATTGACTGTTTGGGAAGATGGCTTTATCAGTATTGTCACCTGCCAGGAACCAGCTAACTGCATCTAATTCCATGCTCTGATTGCATCAATTGATATGTGGTACCGTGGTTAAGCTATATTGTATTGGAGGAAGGGACTGCCGATCCTACTGAGAAGCCATGAAAGAAGGGAAGCAAGGCACAACACAGGACAGTGTGGCATCTGGCTTAGTAGGTTAGTAGGCAGAGCAAGTTGATGGTCTTTACGATTGCAAAGTGTGGTTAACTGGTTGTGTCACCATATCACGCCAACTGTAATATGTGTGGTATTAGATTGTGTAAGTTATATAAATTAGTAAAACGGGTTGCCGAGCAAAGTAAAAAATGTTCGAGGATATCCAAGGATTTGTTGCCAAGAAAAGGTGCCACTTATATATTAGCAGTCAACAATTAGAACAATATATATAAGCAATCACATTTGAAGACGTGACCAATGAAATGCCACGACCTGTGACCATACTGTCATCCAACCCAAGTTAGTCACTAATGAGAAAGATACCAAGATTGGTTGTATGAACAAACGTCTTCCTCTAAAAAGGAAAAGTTAGATATTCAAGCTACTAGATTTATCTTGTCCAACAACATTCCTTTCAATACTGCTGATCATGAAGAGTTGCTTAACTTACTTCATAGGCATCAAACTGGATACAAACCTCCATCACGAAAAACATATCTGAAAAAATTACTGAAAATGTGCACGACTCACTGAAGATGGCTGCCTGACAAACTTGTTCAATTAGACCGTCATCATGGCTCACGATGGCTAAAGTAATATCCACAATGAGCCAATAATGTGTGAGACTGTTAGCACCTTTGAAGATGAAGCATGCATCACCAACACAATCAACTAATCCGGTTACAGTCATACAGTAGAATATTTGGCTTGAATCACATAAACTGCAATCCAGTTGACAGAACTCAAATATGGCTGTAACGTGGTCAGCTTTGGTACTGACAATGCTGCAAAAATGGACATGGATGAAGTGTTCATCAGATGAATCTGCCATTGAAATAAGTGACTTGAAAGAACATGTGTTGAATATAGTGAAGTACTCCAATGACACGCATCTTCCAGCTGCTTGTCATAAAGCAGATGGGGGACGTACACTTGTTGTGCCAGAAGATGTACGGTGGAACAGCCTAGTGGAAACACTGTAGAATTATTTGACACATTTGGCAGTACTACTTCTGGTCTGTGATAATTACATGGAAGGTATCGATAAACAGATAGCTATGAAGGTGAAAGACTGCATGCGGCTTTTTGGTGTAGACAAAGGTGAACAGGACTCAGATCGCGGCATTCGCACTTGGTTTTTGTTTTGTTTTTGGTGCTTAAACAGGATAGTGTACAACGATCTGAAACGCACAGGAAGCTTTGTGAGTGCCTGGCATCACAAGTGCATCACAATTCTGCCATAGCTTTAAGTGGTTTATCTAAGAGAGGAGGATATTAGCTGGCAATGCATGGCCAAAGTCCAGAAATGGATGAATTTATATAACAGGATTCCACCTTAATACGAAACTTCTAAGTTCTCAGCACATGCTTATTCAAATTCAGACTGCTGCTGTTCATCCAAATACCAATATGTTCAATACAAGTTTCAATTGAAGATACAATATAATTATATTTATCTCATGACTTCAACATTATGTACATTTATGTATCATTTGTATAACAATGATAATTAATAATAAGCCGTTTAATAAAACCCACCACTGTGAAGACCCGTGAAGACTTATATCTCACTTATATCAACATTAATAGCTGCAAATAAAGCAACCATTATATCTAGGGTCATTGATGCTTCATCAAGAGCCTCAGCAATATCACTGTCCACTTTCAAGAGAGCATTGTTCTGTTAAATTACCAATAAGATAAGCTGACTTATGATTTTTAACATAAGAGAGCACGGTGAGCAATATTTCTCTTGACACCTATGGTATAGTCTTTAACTGTTTTATCTCCTGATGCCTGATAATTACACAGGTGTTGTGACGGTTGTAGATCCCCAATATATTCTTGAATATTTGTTTCAAGATATTTCTGTATTTTTATTTATACAATCTGGCTGCAGCCTATTAATTATGAACTGCACAGCCGGATGATGACCGAATGATTTATCTTGTGTCTTATGGAACAAGGGCTAAATACAGAAGGAGCTGCTACTATGATGGGATTTGATTCTCTAGAGGTGAGAACATCTAGTGTATCGTCGTTTTCGTGCATTAACTATTAATATTCTAAATCAATGCATGTTAATCCAATATACTGTAAGACCTACTAGCTTCAACATCAGGCTTAATAGCAACATGTACATTTAATAATCCAGTACTTATGAGGTCATTTGGGGTAATGGCTATGTTATCTAAGTATTTATGAATGTTCTAACTCACCACTGAATTACACTCACCTGTTGTTTGGTGCGAGCTATGGTGTCAGATTTGTTCCGGTTGTGCGTATGACATATGTGTCTAATCTAAGAGTATCATAATACAATCACTGAGGCACAGACGCAATCAAACACACACACCATAATATATATATTTCTAGTTTTTGTTTCGTATTATTTACTGTGTATAAATTAAATTAATTTCTTATTACATTTACTAATAATAATGTATATTTAATAAAGCGCCCTTACTAGCATGAGCCATTCAAAGCGCTGTACAAATAATATGTAATATAATAATACCCCAAATAATAATTATGTATCTGTGAAAGCAACCTTAAATAGGTGTGATTTTAGAAAAGGTTTAAGATTTTAAAGAGACGACGCATTTTTAATATTTTCCGGCAATCTATTCCACAAAGTGCGGGCTGTAACACTAAACGCACACTCATCATATGAATTGAGACGAGACACTGACACCTGGAAAACTTTCTAATGGAAACCAGTTCACACAGGTATTCTGGCGCCATATCATTCATAGATTTATAAGTTATTAAAAAAATTTGAAATGGATACGCTATCTAACAGGTAGCAAATGTAGTTTTTGAAGAATTTATAAGACCACTACTTACATTGTTTACAGCTGTGCCATTATATGGTGTTATTGGCATAGTGATCAAATTACTTACATCAGACTCAAAATTTTAAATAAAACATACACCAGCAAAAAACCGAGTTCTTATGTGAAACACTGGAGTGGGCGATAATATAGGGCGTGGTGTAGATGAGGGCAAATTGTTGCAATACGTGTTATTGTCTTTTTACAATACCATCGAAATATCATTATTTCTTGGTAATAATATATTTAATACATTACTGTTAAATTGCCACCCACATCTTTATACTCATTACAAATTAAATGCCATAAAGAAAATAATCTTGTACATGTACTAAAGTCGATAAAGTTATATGCCAGCCCAATACGATAACTAGACATCCGAAGCCTGGAACTTAATTAGCATAATCCAGAACATAATCCATTCTGCCAGTTTGATTTACTAATAATGGTCAAATATATTTAAATAACAACTGATTAGTTAATTAAGTGCAATTCGCCTTAATCATAATGGGTCAGGAATAAGCAATAAAGAAGTAACAGCTAAAGAGTTACATACGTGACAGGAGTTCAATCTATAAAATAAACCTTCAACTCGAGATTTCGTTTTCAATACATACATATATACATATATACATACATACCCATACATACATGCATACATACATACATACATAGATACATGCATACATGCATATATACATACATATATACATACATACATGCATACATGTACATATACATATACATACAGTCATACATACATACACACATACATAAATACATACATACATACATACATACACACATACATACATACATACATACATACATACATACATACATAGATACATGCATACATGCATATATACATACATACATACATGCATGCATGTACATATACACATACATACAGTCATACATACATACACACATACATACATACATACATACATACATACATACATACATGCATACATACATACATACATACATACATACATACGTGCATACATACATACGTACGAACATGCATACATACATATATAAATACATACATACATGCATACATGCATACATTCATCCATATATACGTATATGCATGCATACACACACACACACACATACACACACACACACATACAACACACACATATATATATATATATATATATATATATATATATATATATATATATATATATATATATATATATATATATATATATATAATTTCTTTTATTATGATTATTAACATTCCACTCGAAATATATTAACATATAAATATTAACATAACATATTTATCTGCAGGGAAGTTCCCATACTCTCTAAACGTGCATTATAATGTTCCAAACAAGAACACATGATTATTCAGAAATTATGTTCATCATCGTGAGATCTTTTATCACTACAACAACTTGTCAAGTTATAGTTTATACTCTGGTGTGTAAGTTGAAGAAACGTAAACTATAAAATATCTTGAGGACGATGATCTTTGTCAATGTTTATATTTATTTAAGCAAGAAACGTCTCAAAATTACACATATATATTGTAAGAGCAGAGATAATATAAATGTTAATAATCAGTAACAACATATTCCTGTTTGAATATAACTATTTCCATTAATATATATTTATGTATACATAATTTCAAAACGATTGATTAAATTCTACAAACGTAAATAAAGTAAATTGTATGTTAATATTACATAGTTCACATGCGATTTTGACTTACATCCATTTTAGTTTCTCTTTTAGGGTTTATTGAAATCTATTTCGAAGCCTATTTGAATACTTCTTGTTTGATAAAGAGTAAACATGTAATTTATTACGATATTTATTGATAATGTTTGTTAGGATATTCAAATAACACGATATGGAATTAATTAGAATTAACCAAGAATGTATCGATGAAATATTAAGTACAATATATGCTTAAGATGTAATTTGGAGTTGAGCATTTATCTTCTACTCTGTTCATATCAATCTGTTCTATCACCAGCGAAAATAATTAACTCATAATATAATATGGATCATATTTATGTGATTTAACCAGATTATGTTCAGGATTCATGTCACCGGCAGAAATCCATATATCTCTGACCAAAATACGAAAAGACACACAAGACTAAACCCTGTTACTTTCAATCAATTGCCACCTGATAACTATGTTACGGTCTTGATAATTTGATATAATCTGAACACTATAGTCTAAATTATTAAGTTAACGTCTTTGTTGTATTGCTCATCAATTCAATAACCCACCTAACACGATATATTGAGATTTAATTATCTGCCTATGATAAACATGTATGGCAAGTTTCGATGTCATGTACATTGACATGTATATGGGCCTAACTGTCTACAATGTAGAAGGATGTTTGTTAAAGGAAGAGGATTATTCTAATGCTGAAAAGTGCACTTAAACCTGGGGAATGTGTGGCGTGTATTGTCATATCATAAAAATTTGACGATAATAAATAAAGGCAGAGGCACAAAACAAAACAAAAAAACAGGAAGAAAGACATAGAAAATGTATTAAATTGTTTTTCATTACCCAAATGAAAGGCATACCTTTTGTGTAAACACTTTTGTAACTGCCTTTTTAAATTAAATGTGACTGTCAAAATCAAAACTAGGCTAAAGAATATGCCAAAAACTACACTGTAAAATACGGAAATAATTATGTTATATCATCTGCTTGGAGGGGATGAAAGAGGTTGTTACGTTATTAAAAATGTGCAGCAAAAACAATATTGTATAGATCCTTACAATTTCAATTAGACTATTATAAATATATGTAAGCCATGGGCTTTATGAGAAACCGGTAAAAGTGTTATATGACATAAAACATGTCTACTTTATATTTTAACTTAATCCTCTTCAGAGTATCTTCAGATGAAATATGAGTTACATAAGAAAACAACTTTCGACTGTGAGACTAAACTAACAGGGGCGGCTTCCATTGGCGAATTTTATTTTCGGTGTTAGCTGGGCAGTTTCTCCTACATTTTATTAACTAAGGTATTCAGACTGTCAATGGAACCAAAATTTACTCAATACGACACGATTAGTGGCTTTTATGACATAATAGAGACATAACAAATTCTTTCTAAGAATCTGATCTCACAAAGATCGATTTAATGTCCTGATAAATGTAAGCCATCTACTAACTCTGTCCGACTCGGAGACAATATGATGATCAATCAGGATCATTCTCAAGACAAGATTGTTGTGTTGCGTCAGCTGTAATGAGGTTTATTTATTAGGGAAATCTAGTTTTTTCTGATATCACGGCAGTAATAAATCAAGCGCGATGTTAGCTGTCATTCCGTTACTCTACCGCACTCTTAAATCTTAATTTGATCAAGTAATTGCTAGGTCTGAGAAACAAAATACAAAGTGGGGAGCATATTTAACAACCGAATACAATTAAATTTTAATTATATCACTACTCTCTCTCTCTCTCTCTCTCTCTTCTATCTATCTATCTATCTATCTATATATATATATCTATCTCTACCCTTAGTTCTACTCTACATAACAACCTATATCTATTTATCTATCATTTTCTGTCCCTTTATCTTCCATTCTCATTAGCTATCTATTTCGTTTTCCCTTCTCAGTGTTCCTGCCACTCAATGCAATATCGCATTGCGTATTATCGGCGTAACAATGACAGTTAATATAATCCAGTTTAATAATTTCACCAAATGTTTGATATAAATATAGTAATACTTTAGTCCTAAAATGGATCCTACAGGAACAACAAAATCAAGGCCTACATCTGGTGAGGTGTTATCCGCCACCTAAAACACTTTGTTTTCTCTCGACTATTTAAGATATGTTCCACACTAATTAATTCATCCAGAGCCTCCATAATGTCACTGTCCACTTCCAATTGATGAGTTTCTGTTGAATGACTTATACGATAAACAGATTGATAATTATAATTGAGATAAGTGTGTTCTAATTGCTCTCGTATACGTTTGCTTATACAATCCTAAATATGTTCATATGCTTGGAGATTAAGGGAAGGTAAGAAATATAATGATAATTATTCATATCCATATCCAAAAAAAAGTTCCTTAATGAGAAGGACAACAGGAGCTTCCTTATTACCTCATCACGTGATCCACACATTTCTTCAAAAGCCAAGCGGGAAGTGGATCTAGGTAATATTATTCGAAAACGCTGAGATTATCACCTTTAACTCAATTTCACAAGCTTATCAAAATATTTCGAGGAGGTTCCATTAAGGATAATAAGTGGAGTATTGAAGATATCGTAAATATTATTTGGGAGATCAGAAATGATGTTATTATTGATAATTGCTGTTTTCATCATACGCACAAATCATATCGGAAAAAAATACATTTTGACCTTTATTCTTGATTTAATGTTGATATTGATATGATAATTTCATTGTCTGGCAGAATGATACCCAGTTTCCATATACAGTAGACAAACATCGTATGCAGTGCATGGCATGATAGTGTTAGCATACCATTCTCTGGCGAGGATGGTTCTTTAAAGATTAGATTTATGATTAGGTTAGACCAGTTTAATATAATTTTGAAATTGTATTTTAATACTTTAAACTGACACCAACTCTTGCATAATGATTGTTTTCATCCCAAACATGCATTTTGAAGAGTCCCGAAGTCTTATAGCTCACATTCTTTCTTCAAAATACAAATGTTGATGAAGTGGGGTATATCCTGTATAGTCTTAGTCGCTATGTAAAAGGAAATATTCAAAAATATGGCTGCCGTAGTCTCCGAACTAGAAATACAAAAACGATCATGCGATATCGCTCAACGATCAAAGGTCATGCGAGATATTGCGTCATTGATATAATATTTTGTTAAATAAAGTTACGAATAAAACATATGGAATAGTAGGCAACTTATGGCTCGTATAATAAAATACATCTTTGTAATTGTTTGTTCTGCACCAAATAGTATATAGGAGAGTAACAGCGAACTTCGTATTAGAATTATTTCATTACTTAAAACAAAACGGTGCCTTCTGCGCTATTTACTTGTTTCTAGAAAATGCAGTGAATATTGAAAACTTATCCTAACTATCTCTGCGTGATTATGATTTGATTCAGATTGAGTAGATAACTACTAGTGGTCCATACACTCTTGACACGATAAATATATTAAATCGTGAAACATTTTGAATTAGAACCCTATACACATTAGTACCGATAAATATTAGGAAGAAAAGATATGAGGGTGTTATAAAATTAACCAAAATAATGAAGTCTTCCAAATTTGGTAGCATTTTTAAAATCCACAAATCATGAATAATTAACATAAAGATAAAATATTCAAATAAAACAAAAATCCCAATGATAATGAATATATAATCACTCCAGCTTATTCTTGGCACAAAGCTTGATTGTTTAATGGTTTCTAAGAAAGTTAAGAATACGTTATATAAAATAATGACCCCTGAACGTCTGAATATCTAAAAATCAACCACAGGAAATAAAAATCAACTTCGTTACAAAATGCTTAACCCTTTACTTCTTTAAAACAAAGATATATTTTCTGGATCTCAACGACGATAAACATTCACTAAGAACTTCAGTCAGAACTCATTTAAAAAAACAATTTACTATTAATATGTGTGTTTTGATATGGTTGACTTCCATGCATATATGAAAAGACAATTAGAACATTAGATTAGTTTAAATTAAACCCCTCAAAAGAATATTTTACTTAAAGTAAACAAAACTTCGTTCTAGCAATAAACTTCAAAGACTAATAGCTCTTAAATTATTGTTTGAACTGACATAGTTGCTAGTGAATTACAGAATACATATTGCTGCCAAAATAAACACCTAAGACATATACGCTTGAAAACGATTTCCATAGCGGAAACTAGTTGAACCATTCTGCTGAGTGAAATATTATCTCATACTGTTATCGCGAAGATATTAGAGTTATAAGAATATTTTATTTTTATTCTATATGTTAATATCTATGTTTTGTTTTGAGTTATAACCACATGATGTCATATGTACTTATATATATATATATATATATATATATATATATATATATATATATATATATATATATATATATATATATATATATATATATATATATATATATATATATATATATATATATATATATATATTTATTTATTTATTTATTTATTTATTTATATTATATTATATTATTAGTATATATTAATATATATTGATTATTTAAACAAAGTGCACAAATAAAGCAACTGTTTTGATACATGTTTCATTCATTCATTTTAAAATTGTACTTATTGAGTTAATATATCTTACTTGAAATTTATGTATGACATTGACAAATGTTTATTTTGCAGATAATTATATGCTGGACACTGCATAAGAAAATGAAATTCACATTCTTTTACATCAGTATTCTGAAATTTACTTTCATTACAAACAAATGATATCCTTTTTAGGTATACATTTTGACAACGTATCCTAGTCTCAATAGATAATCCATGACTGCTGCATCGAAACTTGCAATCAGCGATATATGCTTTCTGTCTCTTATACTTGATAAATATAATTCTGAGGTTGTTTCAATTTTAGAATTCTTAAAAAACGATAGTTTACTATTTAAAAAAGATTTTGTCCATTTCTGAAGATAACAATCTTTAACACATTGCTTAAATTCAAACATAAATAATGAATGATTATAAACTCCTGGGTTGATCCAAACATAATTATAGCCATATCTACTAAATACATTCTCAATTTTTGTGCACCATGTTGTATGATCCAGTTCATGTAAATTATAATCCATCATATATCCTTGATTAATTAATATATTATCATTCATAATGATTATTTCGAGCCAAAAGTTGATACATTTAGTAATGTAGTAAGCAAATAAAGACTATCTACTACATCAACCTAATACAGCCAAATTTGATGTTTTAAGAACATATTTATTTTACGGGTTCAGTACGCTCTGTTCTTTCATATCCCCATATCTCAGCACCATATAATAATATAGGTAATATAACCTTATCAAATAAGCTAATATACGTTGAACATGGTATTCCATTACATAGTCATTCTTATTTCCGTAAATTAATTACAGCTTTAGTTGTTAGCTTTTTAGCTGGATCCATTTTTTGCATATCTTAATTATGTTATAAAGTTGATATTTATAAACATTAGCCTTTTTAGTTAATGCATCCTTAAATAGTTTCTGTTATTTTTTTAAGTTCGATATAAATTTAAGCATGTATTAATCAATGATATTCTCTGTTGTAACTCCTTATCTAACCAAGGTACAGTTTTATTCATACCTGTGTCTCTGGCAGCATCTTTATATACACTTTAAATTATGTTTAGAACCCCCATCTGAGTTAACAGTGTTGCAACATTGTTCAAAAGAATGAAACTGATTCGTACTATACTCATCAGTCAATAGTTGTTTGTATGTTTCCACCTTTTCTGCATTCCAAATAATACAATATCAAGATAAATAATTGTTTTCATCTTCCCTACCTTCTCATTAACAACATCTCGTACATTCAGTATACAACATACAGGTAAATCTTCAATTCTGAACTGTGTAAAATCTTCAAAAGAAACTTAATTTATTTTAACGCCATCATATAGAGTTGTAAAGCGAATTATATAATCAAGTAAACTTTAACCTGTGGACGTTATACATGTGTGCTCATCTTCCTCATCACCACATTTACGCCCATTCAGAATATGTACATTGAAATTGGTGCAGAACGTTATCAATTATTGATAACATTTTCTTTCAAACTACCTTCTACATGAAAATTATCAGTTTCATTCATTGACATATTATTAATTTGAATATAGTTATCTTCATCTTCGAGTTCTTCTTGTAATAAGTCTATACCACTTCGTTCATTATTACCATATACAAATGATCCAAATGGTTTATTGTGAATACTAATACGATTTTTCTCGCAATATTAAAATAATATTTATCCATGTTTAAGTGTATAGCATGGTGGAAGATGTTGTTCAACTTACTAATATCTTCTTGAACAGAGTTCTCCACAATAGATGCAATGCCACCGGAACATCAGCCGTATCGTGAATGACGTGTTCCTTCCATAATATAAATTGTTGTGTCTTGAATCCAGTTTGAGGAGTTTCTTGCGTTTTCTGTTTTGAACAGGGTCCTGGCCGGTGTGCTAATTACGGATCATATCCACATCCAAAGTGGATCAGTGAGTTTATCCTTGTACCTGTATATTAAACGTCTATGACTATCCCTTGGTAGCAAGGTTATTTGTCCACTCCTTCGTAATTCCTTCATCCTACTCTTCAATGCTTTGTCATCTTTTCAATATCCTCTTCAACATCATGCGAAATATATATTCTGCTTCCCTGAAATATTTGTTTTAAAGATCCAGGCACTTTCTTCAGTATTATATATCTGCCAATTTTCCAGTGGTATCGTAAACATCACGAAAGTCCGAGCTCATTCTTCTCTTATATATAACAGTGATGCGATTAATGACTTTAGTCACAAACCACAAGTCCATTGACTAATACATATAATCATATATAGTATGTTATAAAGCTAGTCAATTCGTCACATTACGTGACAACTTGTGAAGGTGTTACTGAATGAATAATAAGCTGTCTGAACAGCTGGGCGTCTAGTTTCTGGTCTACTGAGGATATGTTCTGTTTCGGTGGATGTCCAGTTTCGTTTGCCATCAACAAGGCAATAACTCAAGTAGCTATGTGTTAAGTAATCGACACTCATTACATGCGAAAACTGTTTCCAACAGTTATTCCGTACGGGTTACATGATTTAAAGTAAAAGAGATTACCTAACCCTTTAGTGATATATCTGTGTTACGAAATATGCTATCTTCTTAATAAATATATATTCTAGCTCCGTATTTCTATCCTTGTTTCTCTAACTATTGATATATCTATGGCTAACGCGGGCACACACACACACACCCACACACATACACACAGTGCGCAGCTAAATACCCAAGGAGATGCCTGTTGGGGTAACTAACGACCCAAGGAATTTAAATCCACCACACAACTTTTTATGAATTAATAGGTCGTTTCGCCAGACCACGCCAACAGGGAAACGGCTACATGCAGGCTACGTACAAGGCGAAAAAAACGTAAAACATACCATTTGATACCACGGCTCGCAGTAAATAACACATGGATGTGGTTTTATGGCAACTTACTACATGCACAATATAACTGCTTTCACACTACAGTTTACATTCAACATTTATTTTCTGTGATCCAAGAGAAACATATATATATATATATATATATATATATATATATATATATATATATATATATATCGACACTCAATTGCTGACCTCATCTTTATTCTAGGTTCGAATAACTAAACAAATTCTACTTATATGAACGGTATCGATAGACGTCTCACATGTCTGGCTTCGAAGATGTTCTCTAACCCGATTGAAAAGGTAGGCATTATATAGGCTTCATAGTCCCACCCTCTCTCTCTCTTTCGCTCGCTCTCTTTGTGTGTTGTTTGTGCTTGTGTCTGTGGGCGTGCGTTTGTGTGTGTGATATGACTGTGCTTATATGAGTGTGTGGATATGTGCGGGTATAATAATAATAATAATAATAATAATAATAATAACAACGACAACACAAAATACATTATTATGACAAAGTATATATTATAACATAATCATCTTGCCTGGGTTAATTACTATATATTGTCTTTATTATATATATTCTCGTTGCAAATGTTATTATTTTGTATTTATTATTATCATCATTATTCTTATTGTGTATTGTATACTTCTTTCCATTTTCCTTATGAAAAATGACCATAGGGGAAGAGTGGTAAGCCACCATATGGGAGTAAACATGTCAATCTTAATGTATGTATATTTTTAAATGAATTTGCCATTATGTCTGTATATTGGTGCATTGTTCTTCTGTTTTGTTAAATAAATAAAATAAAATACTAATAATACTAATAATAATAATAACACCATGTCTCTCTTTGTGTGCGTATGTGTTTGTGTGTATGTGTGTGTTTTAGGGTAATATAAAGAGGCAACAGGCACATATCATCAAAACATGTTAACATCCTTCGACACCTACATCCATAAATTTAAATACAAATATATATGCATTAATCTAAAGATAGAATGTCGCCACCTCAGATGCTGACCTCAGCTTTATCCTGGGTTCGAATAACTGAATAAATCCTACCTATATCAACCATATGTGTCGATACACGTCCGACTAATAATTTTAAAACTTCTATTGCGTCAATATCTTCGAAAAGAATCGACCCCATTGGCGCTTCCAGTAAATGGGTTGGGCAAACTTATAGTCCAGGAGCAATGCAAAGTTTATCTACAAATGATCAGATACGGTGGAAACTTAAGAAGAACATGTAGTCCGGAATGTGACTTTTTAAATGGCGATGGTAAGAAACTATGCTATTTGGTGGCTTAACATGAATTCCAAACGTATACGAAAGTTCTCCAGAAGAAAGAGTTTGATAGGTAATGGAGTTCAGTGTGAAAATGAAACGAGCCAGTGAAAAGATAACGCGACAACCCTAGCTGAACACTGAGAATTTTAAGAAGAATATCCTTAGACGCAATGTTTTAAAGAAGAGAGTTGCATCAATCAATCCTGTGAATAATGAGTGTTGTAGTAATGGGTTTGGTAGAAATAGGTTTTCTGAAATTAACATCGCTATCAAGTGTAACACCAACATTGCGTACATTGTCTGATGGTTTGATGATATGATTAAAGATGAGTGTAGTGAAGAAAGGAGTAAGCTTGCTGTGTTATCTGGATATATCTAAAATTATGAAATATGTTTTGTTGGCATTGAGTCTAATTCTGTTTTGTCACCAACTCAGATATGTCACTGAGACCTTCACCTAGCCTTTCCAGGCGAATATTGGTGTCTGCCATAGATAAAGATATGTATATATGGGTGTCATCTGCATATAAATGATGCTCTAATGTTTAGCTGTGGATAAGAAAGTTCAGTGATGTAAACAGCAGCCAAGAACTGAGTCTTGGGTAGCACCGCAAAACAATGGCGCTTCCTTCTAAAAACAGTTTCTTACATTTATTGATTGAAGCCTATGAGCGGTTCCATGTAAGTACTGTGCTCGATGTGCACTACCAATCAGAGAGGCGATATAGAAGAACATGATAATCTATGGTGAGCAAAAAATGCAGATATAATAATAATAATAATAATAATAATAATAATAATAATAATAATATTATTATTATTATTACTTCATAAAGTGCCTTATTCAACCTAAATTGTTCTAAGGCGATTTACATTTAAAACATAATATAAACATATTATGATCTCATTTAACTTAAATACATTTTGTACATAATAAACTGGTTTAACTTAATTACGCCTATTCAAATAAATGGGTTTTAAGAACCTACAAATAATTCTTACTTTATGCGAGTTAAATGTGGTTTGTTAACTTGTTCCACAGATAAATATAATAGTGATATTGCTGTGTTATTCCCTATGCCCATGTTTAGTGACATGTCATTTTAGACTTTCAGCATAGTGGTTTCAGTAGATTGAAAGTGTTTGTGAGTAGACTGGATCTGGGTAACATTAGACAACTGATAACAGTTTATGTAAACGTTCAAACGACTGAACACGACCTTTCTAAAGCTGTACATGTCTAAGTTAAGTTTTAAGTGTAGTGTGGTATTGTTCACATGTTCTGATATGACAGTGAAATAACCCGATAAACCACATGTGACAGTTAGTGTATAATTAGGTGTAGACCGGGTTATGAGGTGATTAAGCCAGTGATAATGAATGTGTTTGGAGAAAAGAAACGTGTTATTTTAAGTGAAACGTTACTACGATGTATCCAAGTGTAGAAGCAGTGGTAGGCTGTGTATCCAAAAGAAGGTTGAATTCACCAAAGATGAAACATTCTGGATGAGTAGTAACTAAGTTTTCTAGTAAATTATGAAAGTCAACAAAGAAGGATGAAGTTATTACACGAGGGATATAGAGAAATAGAAGTGGCCTGTAAATGAACAGTCAGAAATAGCAATGAAGACAGCCACAAAAATAGAATAGATCTGGACAGAATAGGACTTTAATTAAAATTGATTGGATACCAGAAGAAAACCCACCAACTTCACATCCAGGGAGACGTGGATGGCGGTAAAAGAATAGACGGGAGAGGGGCATATTTCAGAAATAAAAGATGTTGGGCTAGAGTATCCAATTGTTTTATATTACCTAGTCTGTGACTCTGTCTGATTTATTATAGGCGGACCTAATGTTGTTGGTAACCCTGCGGATATTTCAAGTTATGGGGTCCTGGATGCAAATGGATGTATCATGATAGAAGCATACAATGAGTAAAATATATTACGACATTTAGTGAATCTGAATCGGCAAATGATAGCAACGTATTAAGCTGATGAATTCTTGGTTCTAAAAGTATTCGTTATTTGGAGTTCATCATTTTATATGTAACATAAAGTCTGGATTTCCTTTGTAAATTTACAAATACTCTCTCAAATCACACTTTCTAAACACACCGATATATTTATCGATATATATAAACATCATTCACGGTTCATGGACAAAGTGATTGTACAAGTAGGAAATGCTCGAATAACATCCACAATATATGTGCGTAATCTAGGTGGCATGTTTGATTCCAACACGACAATGACGCAACAATGCATATCTGGACATGCACAACTGTGCAGCATTGGGATTATCAGGCGTTAGCTATCTAACGATGCTACTAAGGCATTGGTGCATGGGCTTGTACTGTCAAGACCGGACTATTGTAATACGCTCATCCATGGACTACCAGATACTATGATCAGTAAGCCGTAATATATACATAATACGGCAGCTCGCATTCTGAGTAGAACTGCTAGACATAATCATATCGCACCTGTGTTAAAAACTAGCCATTGGTTGCCAGTAAAATATCGTGTTCAGTTTAAACTTCTGGTCCACACACATATGGCATTGCACGATCGATATCCTGTGTATTTGAGAGACATGTTACAGATTTATACACCAGGCAGAACTCTAAAATCCTAGAATACACAACTATCGGCAGTACCTAAGATGCGGAGCGCAGCATATGGCAACATATGTTTTAGCTACGCAGCACCCAGTCTCTGGAATGCACTGCCTATCGATATCAGAGATTATAAGACAACATAAACTTTCAAAACAAAATAATCTGTATGTATAACATGTTAATATTCTATTTTTATCTTCTAGTTAATAGCAGTTGGATATTTTAGTATATCAGTATATTATAACTATTTAATTTAGTTGATTAAGTTTATTTTATTTTATTTGTATTTTTTATAATACAAAATAATTATCTCCAGTATATTGTAATATTTTATTTTACATTTAATATATATTATTCCATGTCATTGTAACATTTTACGTTTATATGTCTTGTATTATAAAGCACTTTTGAACATGATATAGTTTATGAAAAGAGTGCTATATAAATATGGCATATAATAATAATAATACTAATAATAATACTCATAAGTGGGTGATTTTTGTAATGGCTCTTTCGAAAGATGATTCTATTTAGAGAGCTAGCCAATCAGATTCCATGATGCATAATATTGTCGATGCGTTCAACCGATTTGATATTTACATTTTAACATTGATAAATTTTAATGCTTTTGCTGTAATGTAAACATTTATAATATTAAACATAAATAGTCTATTAACCAACGTTCAATTTAATTGTTACATGTAGATTAATTTGGCTACACAAGCTCACACTATATAGAACAATAGTAAATCCCCACAACTATGAGCTTTCTATGATACTTATGATGTTGTCTCAAATTAGTCTGCAGATCGCATGACTGGCAAATGTTTTAATTTGGCGTTTTGCTTTGCAATTCGCCAAATTCGCACAAATTAAATATATCGTCAAAATTTGCTGATATACAGTATATGAATAGAAACGTGAGGACGTGTAAAGTTATCAGTCTGTTAAAACAATTACACATTAATACAGAAACAGCTTCCAGGATAGCATTAGAGATATAAGAGGCTAGGCTAGAGTTTGACATCGTCATAGATGGATGTTGGGTGTGTGTGCTATATATTTGTTTCAGCCTCGCCTTTTTCGATTAAAGCCACTCTATCGGTGTTATTTCTTATTAGAAAACGAATACATTATGATTTTACGAACACGTACTTATATGATAATTAAGGAACCGGTTAATTTGTGATGGAAATTAAACATATCCAACACATTTTATCACTTCTATATCTATTATTATTTTGATATAATTCTGATATAACTTGTAACTATCTTCTTAGTAAGCTTTGTGAACAAATCAAAATTTAACTGATATCTTCAAATTAATATGGAGAAAGTTTGTATTCTTCGTATTCTGCTTACCAACCCCCCAACCCCCACCTTTATTTTGGTTTGCCTGTTAGAAGCTTAATTAAAATATTTTAAATATGTAAAAGACGATATTGCTCACTCATTCACAATGTACCAGAAGCCTGGATGGCGTGAATTTCAAGACTGTCAAATACCACAAAGCCCCATTTAGGAACGAAGGTCTATGTCACTGAAAGTCTTCTCATTGTACGTTTTCTCTTAACGAAGAATACCATACAACAAAACAGGGGCCATTGTAACTTAGTCTTTGTGTCGCATTAAGATTATCAAAAACCTTTCATTGTAAATATGTAAACTGATACTCGCCCATTCCATATTTGCATTACCATTAATTACTGAAAGGGCTAATCTTTATATTTGTATCGCGCCATTCCATCACATTCTTCATTTGTCTAGGTTAACATAATCCTATGTTCATGAAGATCAATTTCCCTTTCATTTTTAGGCATCTTTTCCCGAAATAAAAAATAACTTTGTTTAAAAAAATACCAATACTGTGGGATAACGTGGATATTCCGTTTTCTTGCAATAAAAGGAAAAAATATTGGCTGTAATAAATGTTCTATTGATGTAGATGTAATTTTTTACAAATGTGAATAACGATAAAGAATTTCTGAAATTGGTATATGCCATACTCACGCAAATAAGGGCCTCTGCTTGAATAACGGGACGATTCAACTAGTGGCATAGGTTGTTTTAATACAATAAGCGTTGGGGCTTGAATAAGTTAGATATTTCTTGTAATTTTGCTTGTGTGTTATAAACGTTCGCGTGGAATGCACACAAAAACGCTTCAGAAACGAATTGTTTCAAAGGTTTATCAAAGTAGTTCATACATATCAATGTTGTTGTTATGGAAAATTGAATTCAAAAACATTCTTAACTAAAAGTGAATAATTAATCAATTTGTTTGGTCACCCCTAAGAGTAAATACCTTACTGGCCTTTTGGAAAAACAGTGTATTTGGAAAATAAGTTATTGCTACAGATACTAAAATATAGCATTAGAATAAGAATGCATCTTAACCACCACATCTTCTAAATATTCACTGATAATATATAATTTCTCATTATCCTAATGCATCACTTAATTACATGAAATATAAATTCTCTTGCGGCGGGCTTTTTTTAGAATAACTACTTTTTGGAAGTTCACAAAACCAAAAGTCAAGAATTAAAAGCAGTGTTCATTTCCATGAACATTATTTACAATTATTCCATAATATGTTCGCTATTGGGACATAATTTTGATTCGTCTAACAAAATGTGTTGAATGCCCATGCCATCCTCGCAATGCATTTTCTTTAGGTTATGATTAGCAGGTGTAACATAAGCCTGACACATATGAAAGCAGATGATACACAATTTTATATGATATATGATACCATTGATATGGAACATAAACAAGGCGCTAACGTGATCCTCGTTCAGCAAGAAATCTGGTTATTGTTATCAGACATTTTATATTAATGTGATTAAACTTGCTCTTCTCCGCAACCAACATATCAACGTGGATATTCATGTGGTTGGTATACCCAAGTGTTGTTATGTTCTCAAACGTAATATTAGTAGACAAAACCTACCGATGGTGCACTTGCCTTTATTACTTCGCAGTTATATTCCTAAACTTCCCCTCTTCTCGACCTTCTGGATAAATTGTTCCCCGCTCTGGAAGAAATCTAACACATCAAGCTCGAACAGTCAGGGTGTATTGGAAGTATAATATTGTCACCCTGCTTCCAGTGCATACACGTATTTGATCCAAACAGCCATGACCACAAATATTGCATTTATGGTTAGATCATCAGGTGAACTGAGCATTGCTGTGCCTAAATAATAACTCCAAACATAGGGACTGAATGCGTTTAGTTTTGGCTGCATCATCATTATTGAATGCCTTGCGTTGCCTTAAATAGACACATTTAACTGTTTAAGCGCACACCTTAAATATTTGGTTTGGAACAGATCGTTAATCGTTAATGCAATCATCATACATTTCCTAAGAACCTTTGTCTTATATTGTACAGCGCCAAAGTACAAAATAACCTAAATTGTGTTATTTAACAATATGAATTATAATTATTCATAATTAGATTGCTAACTTTGTATTTCAACATGCTATATTATTACGCTATACAGTTTATCAATGTACCTTATCCCAGTCATAGAACACCTTAGATTAAACACACACATGCTTAATGCTCAGACAAATGAGGATTAAAGAAGGCCTCAGACAGACCATTTATTCATTCATCAAGCTGATTATCAAGCTGTTTACGGGCTCATGCAACGCCCAAGCCGTTTACTTTAAATAGATCACACACGCGAAAGGATTTTCTTCACCCATTTTGGGATATGCTGACTCTGGATATGAAATGCTCCACAGTGGACTGTGATAGAAAAACGTTATAATGAGGCAGTTGAAACTCCCTGAGAACATAAATAGCACTTATTTGTTAAGTTCAAATAAAATCAAATAGATCAAATTGTATACTTAGGACTTCATAAGCGGATTCCGAGGGTTATATGGTTTACTGATCATTGAAGAATATACATGGGCCGTGTTATCTAGTTATTTGTATTGTCAAATTTATTGGTCCATACATATAATGATTAATTAATTCCATAAATATTCGATCTATCTATTGTTTATTTATTTAATTCGTAAACATTCCTATTTAACATCATGATTTGTGGCCAATTTCATGTTTATGGTAGGCTAAATGGGCGGAACGACCTTCGAAGGTAATGAAGCGGAGTACAAGATGAAACACCCTTTAGATATTCCCACGCCAAGATTAAACCTCAGGTGGTAGTAATTTGTTGTCCAAGACTCTATCGACTAGACCATGGAGACAACGTGATATGAATTTGCAAATATATATATATATATATATATATATATATATATATATATATATATATTATGTCTGTGTGAGTGCATGTTTATGTTCGTGTGTGTGTATGTGTGTGTGGAGGGGGAGTATGTGATTTCATTTGTATGGGTGTATGTGTGTGTACTATAGTTTGATAACAGAAGGATGACGCTTTGAAATAAATTATTTTAGTTGTGCTAACGAATTGTTTAGTACCTACGAAGTAGGTCTTTGTTATGTGCTCTACTTACTTAGACTTTAGGAATCATATGTTTTTAGCATTCAAGCATCTTTCAAATAAGGTTACAGTCAGGCACAATATATGCTAGATCTATATTTGGTACTTACGTTTCTTTTCCATCAAAACTATACACTACAATTAAACCTAATACTATGATTTCTCTAATACCGTCTGACACCATATTACGCTTTTCATACAAACACTATTAATTATGTTTGAAGGTTAATATAAATATAATATCAAGTGACAGTAAGTTCAATGTCAATTGGCAATCTGATGTTGACGCCATGCATCCGGAAAGGATTTTTGCAAGTTATTATGTTTTTAAATAGATTGCTTGGCATTAAAAATGATACCTACTATTAAAATAGAAACAATAGTATATTTATGGTTTGAGGTAAAATAAATTCATACTGTTTAGTAGCGAAGTGTTTGAACTTTCCGGTCAAAACGTTCTCGGCATCTTCAAGTATTGTTTCTTGCAGGTTTTTGTGAAATTGAAAGCAAATCCTGTTTAATTATTGTATTGTTTAATAATCATATCACATAATATTCAAATAGTTGTATTCATCCATAATATTGATAATACTGTTTTTATCTAAATGGGTTTTCATCATGTGTGATATATGGCAGGTGACAATTTTGTAGGAGAGATGTATAACCTTTGGCTGCCTAGATTTTAATATATGGGCCTGCAATGGTCAAAACGGACTTAAAACAACTTATTATCTTCCTCACATAAAGTTTATGTTATCTTCCGCTAACTATTAATTAGAAGAGTAATTTCCATGTTACATTAGAATATGTTGTGGCACTATTTTATAAAATCTCCTTTGGTAATGTTAGTAAATAATTTTGGTGAGTCATCAGGATATGAACTCGAACAATAATAACGATTTTAACTGTTTTTTCATTATAGAAACGATGAAATGATGCAGTAACTACGACGTACAGGACGAGGATGAAAATACTGCATATATATATATATATATATATATATATATATATATATATATATATATCAAGTATATGACGATTACAAGACCAAAATAATCGGTTACGATTATGGTTACTTCAGAATACCATGGTTACGATTACGAATACATTAAGTAATAACGTAATCGAATACGATTGGAATAATATTTTAATTAATCATAAATGCAACCATGACTATCATGTTTATCACATAAAGGTGAATATTATACTTGATCGTTATTCGTTCAGATACATATATTATATCGATATAACTATTATATAAAAAACACTAACTACTCAAAGGAGTAAATGTTATTATTTTTGTGGGGCGATTATTTATAACTACACATATCATAATTCATATTATCAATGATCATCTGACTTAATTAACTATTTCTTAATTATAGGTTATAATCCTGCACGTAGAAATGAATTACGTTTAAATGAGTTAGCATAATTCATGTGGTCTACAATCTTGTGGAAATAGGCAATGAAATATGTATGAATAATATGAATGTTCCCATATATTTTAAAACGAATATAAATACAAGATGCTATTGTACTCTGATCATTTATTGCAAAATTTTTGTGATAAATATTTACCGTAGAGCATATGAGCAAGTAATGCATTTACAATGAATGCGCAGAAATGTTTTGAGATAAATGAGATTGAAACACACATGGATATGATATTATTCAATATTATATCATCGTTACCAGAACGTTATGTATGGTTTAATCTCTTAGGTCGCCAGGTAATCTAAACGAATTATTATTTAAACATTTGCCAGTGAATTCATTCACCGTTTCCTGTATCGGTGATTACGATTAGATCACACAACCAAATACAATTATCTTTTCCAGAGTGACGACTTGTCATTCTGAGACATTTGTAATGTCTCACCAGTGAAGTATGGGCGCGCGGGTATGAATGTATTTATATATCTCAATGGGTGTTTCGTGTGTTTTTATATACATATATATGTTTGTATTTTAAATTTTATGTGTGTGTTTATATGTAAGTGTGTATTTGTTTCAATGTAGGATGCATATATCCTAACCTATGTATTTACATAAATTTATCTATTGGCAATGGATGGTTGAGTTTATGTAACATACGAATGAAACAAAAACATAAAGTTTATTTTATTATTCATATAATACTTTTATATATATTTTAACTTGGGAGTCACTTTAATATTATTTACGACTGTATAATCATATAATTTCGCGTGCCATTCCGGCGTCCAAAGAAGTGGAAGGTTAACCTTCAAATACTATTTTGAGCAAGTATGAACAATGTCTCGGTGAGCTGGCTTTATCTTTGCAATGTGCACCTAATATCTTCACCAAAGAAGTTATAATTATGTGTCTGAGCCTAACTGTCTTAGAACTGATTTAAGTTTCTCAGAACAAAATGTATATACATCAACTAAATCAAAAGTAAACATTTATTTCACCCACTTTTAGCGAACTACCTGACAACAGATTATGTGACTTTCATGTATCGCTGTATCACATGAATCATACAAGATATGGCTTTAAAATGTTATCGAAATATGTAGCTAGGGATTAACGATTAGATAAATGCGAAAGATCATATATCTGAAGTGATGACAAATGAGTTCAGGATATGTTAACAACCTATTCTTATTAAATAGTTTGCAACATGTTACACCTTCAATCAAAATAATGCGTAATGTCATCAACCGAAAGTTATTCGTCTTCTATCAATTTTGATCTTTGGCGAAACTACTACGTTTTGTCGAACATCTAATCTAAAGCTGAACATCTGAAATAAATTTAAGCATACAGAAAAGGCAAAACTGTTATGGCTGCTAATAGGGGAGCAGAAATTACTTCAAATATCAAGCATTGTATATTTATGGTTTGCAACCTTGTTAAGTCAATAGGTCTCAATTAATTCTAGACGCCAGTATATTTATGGTTTGCAACCTTGTTAAGTCAATAGGTCTCAATTAATTCTAGACGCCAGTGTAGCATATACTACAGTACTTCATGAGTTAGATGAACGCTATAGTGAAATTACTATATGATAATCGTATCGAGTTCCTGAAGAAGAACGGATTTTGTTTTGGGTGGCTTACATTTCGCCACTAAAGAAATGACAGTCGAAATAAAATGTGATGCATGTCGTGGTCGGCTTCCTATTATTCTTCACTTTAGTAATCTGTTTGAGACTAAAGATGAACGGAGAAAGGGCAGTCTGGCAGTTATAACAGGATTAGACGGTGCTCTACTGATATGTCAACGTGCCAGTCATATGGGAGCTGCGGAAGGTGAATGGACATTGTCAGTTGACAGAGTGAAATTACAAAATATGAATGCTATGAAGAAAATATGTCCTTTTGTATCCCGGGTTAAAGTTTAGCTTCTGTACAGAAGAATCGATGCATGAACTATCAATTGATAGAACATTATTCGAATATCATTAAATACGGTGGGTGTTCCATACAAGATGAATACCTATCATGAGACAGGCCTTGAAATCTCTGAGTATATACAATAAATACAATTCCTATTGATAATTCTTACACACCTACTTTGTGGATTTACTGAGGAGTCAACATATGAATGGAGTAGTTCTTCCAGTAATGGATGCTGAAATTGGGTTGCTGCTGGGAACCACTGTTCCCGGTGCATATTGCCACTGGAAGTTATAACTTGTCCTAGAGGAAGTTCACATATTTTGAGAACATTACTCGTGTGGATTCTATTGAACGTGGAAAGGTATTGCTCAACTATTATATAAATCAAGTGCAAGTTAGAGCCAAACAATTACATGATGATGATAAACAGCTTGAGCAATTATACAGATTATCTCTCAATAGAGATTTTCCAGAACACGGTAGAAACGAAAAGAAAGATCACAGCAAGGGAAGTTGTTTTTGTCAAAACTCGAGAAATTAGTTCATCAGAAAGATATACTTACCATTGAACGAAATTGCGAAAGAGTCGAAAATTGTTGTTCTTCAGTTGGATAATCTTTTTATGTACGAGTATTAGGTGTATTGTGATTTGTGGAATCAGACAGATTAGGATTGGAGGTATAATTTCGCAAAAGGGAATTACCTGAAGGAATGTATTTTATATGGTCATTTATATTTACCACACGTTGGATCTGATCGCTCCTTTTACCTTGCCTGTGAAGCTCCAGTTACTATATTTATGCAGACGTAGTGTAAGCTGGGATGATGTGTTGTCCAGTGAAGGCCAGAAGCAATGGCGAAAATTGTGGACATCCTACCTGAGTGGAAATGTGTAGATTCCAAAAGCAATCCTTCAAACATAGCATCTCGAGGATGTGTAATCAATAATCTCACCAATTGTGAGGAGTGGTTCAGAGGACCTAACTTCTTGTGGGTTACAGATTATGGTTGGCCAAACGGTCCACATGTAGAATGGGCGTCCCCGGACGAATATATTGAGGTCAAGAAAACAACAAATTCTGCCCAAATACGGACAGATAATGATATTATAGGTGATTTTTGGTCAAAGTTGATGAAATTGGACGTATTGATCTTGTGTATGCAACGTTTGAAATATTGGATTATTCAACGAAAGGTAATTATCAATCAAAAAGCTCACGTTCCAGATCTCTGCTAAAGAGAACAATTAGCTAATGAACAAATGACAGCTATATAACAAGGTGCTCTGAATAACTTCAGGTCTGCTCGGAAGTATTTTCCATTGACAACTGCCATTACGTTCGATGCAGAGACAGTGATTTTTCGCTACGAGCAACAACCTGCATTTGCTAATGAATTGGAAAGGATTGAATGTGATAAATTGCCAAAACTCGGTCAAAGAAATGGCTGTTAAATTCGTAGCCTATATACTTGCATTCACTATTTTGAACTAGGACCTTTCAGGTAGAAAACATTAATGAAATTATGGGAACCATATTGCTAAGGTATGTGCCATATTTAGCGATGGGAATGCAAAAGCTTTGTTATGCGTAAATTAGAACCTTACAATCACTCTCTAATATTGCTTCCTTAATCAGAATGGCAACACTATAAAACAAGACTGTGTTTAGTAGAATATCCCCGTGTATGCTTGGGTGAATGATACTCAGATAAATGAACTTCGAGGAGCATTAATAATAATAATAATGTATATTTAATAAAGCGCCCTTACTAGCAGGAGCCATTCAAAGGCGCTGTACAAATAATATGTAATATAATAATACCCTAAATAATATGTCTGTAAAAACCCTGTAATGGTTTAAAAGATAATACTTATTTATCTGTGAAAGCGACCTTAAATAAGTCTGTTTTTAGAAGAGACTTAAAATTTCCAACACTAAATGCACAATCACCATATGACTTCAGCCAAGACACTGGCACCTGCAATAGTATCTGACTGGATGATCTGAGTTTTCAGGATAACTTTCTAATGGAAGCCAGTTAACACAGGTATTCTGGCGCCATATCATTAATAGATGTATAACTTATTAACAGAATCTTAAAAAGGATACGCTGTCTAACAGGTAGCCAATGTAGTTTTTGAAGAATTGGGGTGATATGATCATATTTTCTAGTATTTGTTACAATGCGAGCTGCACTATTCTGAATTCGCTGAAGGCGATAAATGTTATAATCATATATGCCATATAACAGGGAGTTACAATAGTCTATACTAGATGTACCAAAGGCATGGACTACAGTTACAAGTAATTATTGTGTCAAGAATGTTTTTAAACGGGGATTTTCTTAAAGGGTATGGGAGGTCGGCATACTGATGGACATTTCTATTTAATACATTTCAAAAATAACCCCTAGTTTTTTTACTGACCCATTGGGGGAATCAAAACCCCCATCTGTAATGCTGGTGTCTTTGGGGATTTAAAAAAAGTGGGGGCCCAAATAAAAATATTTGTTTTATTATCATTTAGTTTTAGAAGATTTTGAGTCATCCATAGCCGAATATCGCAATAAATGTTCTAAATTCTTAAAGGGAAGAGGAGAAATTTAACTCATTGTCAGGATCCAGTGATATATACAGCTTTTCATCAGCAACAATATTTTTAAACCCCCATATCGCTGCGCAATGATCCCAAGAGGACGGGTATCATTGTAAAAACCAGAGGACCAAGAACTGAACCCTGTGGTACACCAGATAAAAAAAACTGAATGTCAGATAAAATACCATGAACAGACACTCTCTGGGAGCGTTGTTCCAGATAGGATCTAAACCATTCAAGTACTTTACCTGACAGACCAAACATGTCTTTTAACCTAGAAAAAGTACATTATGGCAACTTATCAAATGCAGCAGACAGGTCCAGAAGAACAAGTTTTTCACCTTGATCAATTGACATCATACTATCATTTTTTACTCGAACCAAGGCTGTTTCAGTGTTGTGACCACTTTTATAGGCAGACTATAGTGATTCATTAAAGGGTTTTCATTGATTAAATATTTGTTTAGAGGAAAACAACTGCCCTTTTTTATAACAAAAAAAAGTAAGATTTGAAACAGGTCTGTAGTTGTTTAGAATATTACAGTCCATAGTGTTTTTTTTAATTAATGGTTTTACAAGGGCAGCTTTTATGGATCTTGGGAAAACACCCAGAGATAATGATTTGTTAACTATATTTGTAATTGGGCTTATCAGAACATCCAACAATTTTTCCAAATGTAGGCATAGGGTCAATGCACAGAAAGCATTAGATGACTTTTTGAACTGTCTGATATTAGTCCTTTTAAAAGGCTCAAATGTATATCATGGATATGCGGACTCTTCTACCAAGGCTTACCCCGTGATAAGGTGCTGGACTGGAACCCACATTATATTTAATATTTTTTACAGAAGAAGTTATTAAAACAATGGCCATATCTTTATCTGAGTTGATATTTTTTAGGACAGTTTGACTTTTTTGAATACTTTATTCACAACACTGAAAACCGCCTTTGATTTCCTTGGGTGCTTTGATCTTTTTATTATAATATTCAGATTTAGCAGAGGCAATGGCATTTTTAACAAAAATTTTACTGACCCTTTAACATTTCAAATGAACACCAAACTGGTCCTATCCACAGCCGCTCACAATACCTTTGTGTCTTTTGCAGCCTGTTGTTCTTATTATACCATGGAAGCATTGGTCTGCTTGGCATTTCCTTTGTCCTTAAAGGTGCATGTTGATCTACACTGTATCTCAATGTATTATCATAGAGATCCACGAGATGATTCACATCATCCGTGGATCCAAACCAGAGAAGAGACTCCAGATCAGCAAGAAAAACCTCCTTGTCAATTGACTTATATTTTTTATGAAATAACTTTAGCTAAAACAGATTGTTTCTTGGGAAAATACATTAATGTCAACAAGGAAAAGTCAGACAGCATGGAAGACACAGACACAATTTTTAAACAAATTGTATCATCAGGAATGACAAAACTAAGATTGACCATGTCTGTGTGTTCTTTCTTGGGCATGCTGCCTGAGATTCAGATCTAAAAATGTCAGCCAGTTGTTTGGTATCTGCATTCCTTGGCAATCGCAATGTATATTGAAATCACCTAAGATCAACAGATGACCAATGTTGGTAGCAAGAGAGTCAACAAATCCCGACAATTCCTTGAAGGAATCTGCTGCTTTCAGGCCATTTTTCTTAGTGAGGTGTAATCGGTAGATAATAGCTACACAAACACTTATCCCCCCAGATATAAAAGTCAGTTGGTAATTTTCAAAAGACTTAGCCTGAAAATGCAAATGGGTTTCACACTTCAAAGAATCACGGAAAAGAATGCCGACTCCCCCACCTTTTTTGTGAATCCGAGCTGCATGGTGGAATGAATATCCAGCTGGAGTCATACCACCAACAATGTTCTGGTCTGAGACATTACCAGTCAGCCAAGTCTCTGTAATGACAAGAGCATCAAGATCCATATCCTTAACAACATCAGATATTTCATCAGTTTATTACAATGACAATTAAAAGACCAATACTTACATTTTTTACAGCTGTGCCATTTTATGGTGTTATTGGAAGTGGCAAAATTTCTGGGATCAGACCCAATCTGCTTTTAATATTTTCCACTACGTGGGCGCATTGCTAAACGAATGGTTTTACCACCATAGTGTCGTAATGCAAGCAACTGATCTCTACTATAATTCATTATAATTATAGAAATAAAATAAGTGAAAAATAAAAATAAAACAAAACATACACAGGCAAAAACCGAGTTCTTATGGGAAACACTGAAGCGGGCGATAATATAGGGCGGCAAATGAGCAGTTAAAAAGAAAATACAAGAAATACAAATTAAATCTATATTACATAATATACAAAATACACCAGTTTCCCTGATGTAACTTATCTTATGACGTAACTTACCTGTGTATTCTAGATACCAAACCCGAGATGCACATTTAGTTATGTGTTAAAGCATAGAAATGAGGCCTTTTGAGACACCCTATTATAAAATAATTTAGGTATAAATTGCCGAATCATACTTTAATTATATCTGCCCTAAATTTGATGTGAAACGATACACCCATTTTTCCCCGGCATATCATCCCGCGAAACAATGAACCTACTGTTTGATTGTTACCTCCCCATTTAGAACTGGGCAATAGAACTCGAACAAATGCCACACGAAAAACAGGTGACCAGCTTTGAATTTGTTCAGAATGTACAATATGCAACATCTATTATTCCCACTCTTCAGTCGAATTACCATCACTCAGACCTAATATCACAACCAGTTTAGGTTGCAAATTCATTTTAAATTCGGGTGGCTGAAGCGTTCCCTTTGGATATTCGTTTATACGGATATTTACGTGCAACAGGTTTACTTAAAACAATAATATAGGAACTGTTATCCTGTGTGGAATATGCCTAGAAAGAAGTCTTGCTAATGTGATCAAAATAATTGTGTTCAATATGTATCTTAATACTGAATAGCTCAATGAGTATCAGTTTTACAGAGCGCAGAGTATTTCGACTTAATGTAATAATAATTTAAAAAATAAAATACTACAATTGCATACATTGATGTAAAGTATCGTACTATTCTTGCTTATTAAATAGGGAACATGACAGAATTGTAAAAGAAACGTTTTATATAGTATTTTGCCACCCTGTATTCCTTAATACAAATGGCAACCCAAAGCTATACATTTACCGGTTTACGACCAAATCCTGTTTTATTGATGTATTAGTGATGACAGATTTGATCAAATGGAACAATGATACTATTTGCATTAAATTGTAATTATTTTGTTTTATTTTTCCTAAATATGTAACGTCTTGTGCTGATCAGGATGGAAACCAAGACATAGATGTCTGAGGTCACCAAACTAATTGTTATCACCCACATCATAACAATTAATAATCACTAGTAGGCATTGTATCGTAGTTGCAGAACTAAGCAGAACTAATGTTAATCATATTTTACATACACTTATATAATACATTGATTTATTTATTGCCAGGGTATTTTTAATCACAAAATACATTGTTCACTTGTAGGGTAATACTAACTAATAATAATAAAATCAAATCCATAAATGTATTCTCGATTTCGAAAACTAAAATGTATTGTTGTATGGAGCCCATCCTTTTAAGCCACTAAATACTAAATTACACAGAAAACAATACCATTAAGTTATTTCACACGAAAATAAAAAGATACCATCAGTCTGTTAAGAATGTGAAAAGCCTATAATTTTCTCGGATAGTGTAATAGTTGTCATACTGTTCTTAAAATTTCAACTTTGTGTATGGAAATATGGTATTACTGTAGAAATAGCGTTTGGAATAACTAGAACCCATTGACAAGTTTGTTCATGTCATTGTTCGATTGGTAGAAACATGTGATCGATACCTGGTTTAGATGTGCTTAAATAGATGAAAACAAAACATGTCAGCTCTTTTGTTTCGTAAATATTTACAGTAAGAACATTAATCAACCGTTATAGAGTGAACCATACATGTGTTGACTTTTCTTTTATTATTACCACTGGAGTAATCTATATCCATGATGATATATGTGGTATACAATATAATATTGAATTATATTCTATTACAAATTATGGTATAACATAAATTCATGCTTCTTTTAAACGTTTCTTTATGAAATTAATTGAATTTTGAAAATCTGTTATTCTGTGAAACTAGATATCTCTGGGAATTATCGTATTTCAGCGATCGTTAGCCACAAATTGAGATATTGAGTAGCAAATGACACAATTCATCTGAGGATCGGTTTATTGGCGTTTTTGTCTTACAAATAGTCAAATCTGAGGCATCAGGAGCGTGGGATACTTCCTTAGAGAAAAATCCCACATTACTTGTGAAGTTATCCCGTTTCTAGCCCACAATGGAGCCCTGCAATACCGTTTACGTAGAACTAACTATCATACTATCTATATTATCAGATTGTAATAGACTGATCCAAATTTTTTATATATTTCAGTTTATTAATTGAGAATCATGCTCTAGCAATAAATAAAATAAACCTAACATGATAATGTTTCATTCGATAATTGTATATAAATATTGTAGCTTTCTATATATATATATATATATATATATATATATATATATATATATATATATATATATATATATATATATATATATATCTCTTATTTTTCCAGTTCTGTAACATCTGGGTTAATCCTTCATTTATGTTAACACGATATACTTGATGACCTTCGTTAAATCATTTTATGACTTATAAATGCGTAAAGTATTCTGTTTACTCGATTCTAATGGCGACATGGATGACTGGATTCACGCATGTTTAATTGTAGAGGCGCACATCATAAACCTATATTGCTTTGACAAAGTATTGTAGTCAGGAATTGCTTAAAATAGGATTAAAGGACGAAATTGCTATTCTTTTGCTTGTTCGGACTATATGACAAATCGATTTTGTATCCACAAAGGAACTTTTATCGCAACGGATGGTGTTCTCTTGTACAATAGGTATCGATGCGATTCACTGAATCGACTTTATGTACTCATAAAAAACATGTCTAGACACCTAGAAAAGTAGTTTTTTCATCAATCAATAACTAGGTCATAACACAGGCGGAAATAGTCAATACTTTCATGGTGATAGGATGCCAGATCCTGACAGATGATTAGCAGAATATGACGAAAACCTGGCATATGTATATTTTGGACGTAAAAGATACTATGGTAATTACCTAAGGACAACCCCCCCACACACACACACACAACAAAACACACACACACAAACACACACACACACACACAACACACACACACACACACACACACAATATATATATATATATATATATATATATATATATATATATATATATATATATATATATATATATATATATTCTTTAACAAACCGTTTAATTATTATAAGTTTTAAACCATGTCTCATCAGTAATGTAGGATATACATATACACCCTATAATTCATATTTAATAATAGCATGTTTTACACAAATAATTCACCAGATTCTCCAAAATAGATACCATGATCACATTTACTAAATATTTTATTTCGATGAATTATCTGTATGATATATATTTACAAGAACTAGGCCATCCGTTTTATTCAAATACTTTATTATTATTATTATTATTATTATTATTAGTGTTGTTGTTGTTATTATTATTATTACTATTATTATTATTACTTTTTTATTATTATTATTAGTTAGTATTACCCTACAAGTGAACAGTATATTTAAAATAAATCAATGTATTATATAATTTTGTGTTGAATATGATTAACATGCTTAGCTAGCATTTGTTTTGCAATTATTGTTATTATTATTATTATTATTATTATTATTATTATTATTATTATTAATATTATCAATAGTATTAGAAGTAGTAGTAGTAGTAGTAGTAGTAGTAGTAGTAATATTAGTAATAGTACAAGTAGTAGTACTATTAGTATTACAAAGGCAGCAACACAAAGATTAGTAGTAGCATTAGTAGTAGTAGTAATAGTAGTAGTAGTAGTTGTTGGTGTTGTAGTAAGAGTAGTATTACTAGTAGGAGTAGTTGTTATAACTGTAGAAGTAGTTGTAGTAGTTGTCTTAGTATTACAAGTAGCAACATTATTTTCATTATAATAAAAACTAATTCACAATTATACATGCTCTCTAACTTCTCTTGTATTTACCGGAAATGTGAAGGGAGTAACTGAAGAGAGAGAGAACGGGAAGAGTGCGAGTGAGTGACAGAGGAGGAGAGAGAGAGAGAGGGAGGGGGGGGAGTGCTAGAGAGAGATATAAATACTAAGCAAATGTTTCGTGTTTTTGTTTATTTTTCCCTTAGTTTTACTACTAAAGTATGATAATCAAAGATGTAACCAAATATTAATTACTATGCTAATGCAACGTTCATATTTCTATGTATTTTTAAATAGACTCAGATCTACTGAGACAGCAGAAAGCTGCCGTGGAACTGTCTCATATTTCTTAAGAAGATTTGTTTTGTTTTCTAAGCCTACATGTAATGTGGCCTTTATTGTTAGGTATAGGCGTCAGTGGTATTACCCGGATCTTAGGAAGCAGATAATATTCAATTAACTTGACAGTTAAAGTGTGATGACAAGGTTATATCGTTTCGTTAATAATGTACCGTTCGTAAACGGAAACCGGAAGATCTTTTAAAGTAATATATGACCTTCGGGGAATTATTCAGGTTAATAAAAGGCAAGCATAACGTTGGCTAGACAAATCATTCAGGAACGCGGCCTTTCATCACTACAATACAAGAAAGAGCCTGTAGCTTGTTTTTCATATACTGTATCTAGATATAGCCGGGACGTTCAATTGGTTTATGTACTGTTATTAAATGTTTTTTCTATGAAAATGTCAGGTGCTAACGTCAGCAGAATGAATTCGTCGAGTTGGGTTATTTCCTAAAATCGCCATGCCATTTGTTAACGTATTTGGTTTTAATACATGAAACACTATGTATAGGTAAATAAAGTGAGCTTCCTGATAATGTGGTATGGGAAATACAAATATCATACAAGATTGCTAATTTGAATAACAAAGTTTACACTAATCTGGACTTCGTAATTGAGGGAAAAGATATAGTTAAGTGTGTACAAAATCAATTAGTTCTTATCCAAAAGGTTTAAATCTTAGAAAGAAGATGTCCAAAATACTTATTTTGGAAATATTTTAATAATCAACCCTTTCAAATACTGAATCATGAAGGGCTTTGATTAGATCGATATATGTGAATGTTTTATCACACATCATCAACACATAAAATAATCAGACCATTAAACTATCGACCCGTTTCGATCGGTCAATTGAAATACCCATCAATTTTTACATCCTTATATGTATCCGTCGAATCATCAGTCTAACGCTCATTTATTGCATTAAACTGTTTAGCTAACAGTAAAAGAATTTTATTGTGCATTAATTACTGGAATACTGAATAAATACAATTGTTTTCATAATAAAACATTTAGTCGACATTTTGTTCTGTTTATTGTATTGCAACTGGATAAATGCCATTGGACACGCAATCCTATGCAAATCAATTAAAAAAGATTAGTAATAATCTGAAGTTGTGTATACTGTATTTGGATATGATATTACAGTTGTGCATTAATTACTAGATTACAGAATAAATACCAAACATTTTCAAAATGACAGATTTCGTAAATGTTCAGCTACTTATTATAGTGCAACTAAAAATTTGTTTCTGGACACACAAGGTTAAGCAAACAAATTTGTTCTTTAAATAGTTTAGATCTGAAATTTTGGAATTGTAATGTTTACACGACGTTATCATTTATTTATAATAATAAAGCAGCTTGGATTGCAGTAGCAAAAGTAATGTTTACGTTACTGCTAGTTATAATATAATGTCTGTTACCACTAGCTGTATTATAGTAGTGGCCGTATATCTAGTAATAGTAGTATAATCTGAAGTAGTAATAGTAGTTGTTGTCGTTGTTATTGTAGTAGTAGTGGCAACATTGATAGTAGTAGTAGTAGTAGTAATAGTAGTAACTGTTGTTGTTGTCGTTTTTATTATTATTATTATTATTATTATAGTAGTAGTAGTAGTAGTTATAGTAGCAGTAGTTCTACTATTAATCGTAGTTATTGTTGTTGTACTAGTTGTAGTAGTAGAAGTAATTGTATAAGCAGCCTTAACATTTATAACAGTTGGAGCTCCACCAAAGGCGATAATTTAAGGGGTAGTATTCGAAATTAATCTTACCATTACAAACAAATACTTTTGTTTTATCAACAATGACAACATGTATTTTCCTTCATAATGGAAAATAATGCAAGAAGATAAAAAACACGCCAATCATTTGGTTACTTACCTAACCTTAATACAATTATTATTTTTGGGTTATTGGCGGTTTGATACCACACACATACAATTAAATCATTTACTTCTTCATGTCATGTTTAATATGTTTCAAATTACTGGCGAATTTCTTTTTAAATAAACAAAAAAGATAATATGGTACATGGTATATCCTATTAACTTTCAAAGAAATTACTCTATTTACTAAGCAATCCGCAAATATATGCTGTATGCAACTATAACGGAATTTAAAACAAACGTAGATACAGTGAGCAACATATACGTCACTAAGCGTTAATTCCTTTTGTTGCAGTGACTAGTTTGTCCTGAAAGAAATGCTTTATCACGCTGTTGATATACGAGTATTTACCATGTCATTCGGCTTTCGTGGAGGATTTGTGAAGTGGGTGTATGTTAACCAACAATTTTAGCAATAACCTTAGTCTTTAAAGTGCCGAAGGTAAATCAAAGTTTCGTTCCTAATATTTAGTCACAAAGATTCTATCCTAGCGAAAATACTATAACGTGTTTAATTACTTTACAATCGAATTTTGTGCATGTGAAAGAATAGCAATGTGTTTGTTTTTCTTCTCTTTAAGTTTATCGGTATGTGTGTGTATACACGTGTATGTTTATTTAAATGAGTCTGCGGGTTTGTGTGTTTGTATCAGTTTGAATTAGTATCCATTAGTTTGTATCAATGTGTTTCTGAATAGGCGAATGCATGCGGGGAGAGTGTCTCTTTAAATGATGTGTTTTTAATTTTAATTTAATATATTGATATTTTTTTCTTTGTTAAGTTTCTTTATCAACGATATTAATTCTTCTCTCATCACAATGTTGTTTCCCAACCCCTCATACAAAAGTATATTTTGTGTTTGTTTTATCTATAAAATGTCTATCGTGGTAGCCTAAATATTTCTTCAACCATGGTGATAGTATATGTGTAATGTTATATGAAGATTCACACTATAATGCAGTTTTGCCTTCTTACTGTATGGATGTATGTAATAGCGCCCTAAAGCTAGTCGCAAAACATCGCTTAACTAGGATGGGCGGATAGTTGTTGCCTAACGACACATCGGTACAGCTTAGGCCATTTAGTGCCCTAGATCTCATGCTTAACTAGGTCAAACGTAAAGAAGGCAAAATTTGAAGTTTGCTTGCTGTTATTTATCCTTGTTTAGAAACGAAAATAACAGTTGTTATTTTGGCACCTTAAATATATGTTATTGCGCAAGACGTCTTGTTGTTATATGAATCGCATTGTTAATATGCTAATTATTGTCTAAAACAGATATTCTCTTCTGATTTATATTCCTGTAATTAAGAATTAGAGTTCATATCAAATGAGTAATTTTAGGTTGTATTAATCAAGTGTTTTCTTCCCAATCTTATATTACCCCAGTGGTTCCATGGTTGAACTTTGTATGGTATCTATTATAGGAGACATGGGTTCAAAATAAAATTCGATACTCTGGAGTCTTCGAGTGTAAGATTTCAATGTTTCTATGCTCATTACACTTGATCAATTTTAACGGCTGTACTACATAATGTGGTAATATATTGTGCTAAGGTAAGTCCAGTGGTGTTCCTGTGGCGAATACTTCAGTAATATGAGTCACATGAATGAATTCAATTATGAATTTATCATATTAATATAATTAACTTATTAACATAATACACATATACCAATACTATGCCTCTCATATTTTATTAAATTGCTCCCTTAAAAAATAAGATATGAATAAATGAGGTATAAGTCCAGAAAGTTAATTCTAAATATAATCCACAGAGAATAGAGAACTTCTATAATATAGACGTTAATTAATCTATACTTAAATCAAATTAATTCACTAAGATAATGATAAATACAATCAACCAAATTTCCTTCGTGAAATGCTTATATCAATAATAATAACACATTTCAAGAACATTATCTTACTTAAATATTTATGAAATGTTTGCACATTGTAGTCTTAGTACACTTTAGAAATGCATTTATTCGGCTTTGTCTTTGACAAGCTATATGTAGGTGCGTATACAAATTGCATGTAAACTTTGGACGCTACTTTCATGTATGCTTAGTTCAGCCATAAGTTGCTTCCTTTAAATCTTCTGGCACCAAAGTTTCAAGTTTCCCCCTTTCTTCAATCAACCAAGGATTCAGGCTACCAAAGTAAGCCGACCTTTATGTTGTTATAGTGTGTTACTGACTGACTTAATTGAATGAGTTAATCACTTAGTCTGTGACTTAATGAGTAATTATATACAAATAAATAAATGAATAAGCCATTAGATTAATGAGGAGTGAGTGAGTGAGTGAGTGAGTGAGTGAGTGAGTGAGTGAGTGAGTGAGTGAGTGAGTGAGTGAGTGGTGAGTGAGTGAGTGAGTGAGTGAGTGAGGTGAGTGAGTGAGTGAGTGAGTGAGTGAGTGAGTGAGTGAGTGAGTGGTGGTGAGTGAGTGAGTGAGTGAGTGAGTGAGTGAGTGAGTGAGTGAGTGAGTGAGTGAGTGAGTGAGTGGTGGTGAGTGAGTGAGTGAGTGAGTGAGTGAGTGAGTGAGTGAGTGAGTGAGTGAGTGAGTGAGTGAGTGAGTGAGTGAGTGAGTGAGTTTGTTATAATATCAAATGTCGGATTGTATTTGGAAACCGGCAGTATAACCCTGGATTAAAAATATTATGGTTATAGAAGAGAATTCTACCTGGAAGACCAACATTATGTCGAATACCCCTGTTTATTCCGGTGACGTTCCGGAATTACTATAACCCGAGATATTGGAAAGGTCGACCCATAATATTTCCAACTTCACAATTGAACGGTCGGGTCTGATATATTTTAAAGATAGACTCTTTATTCCCGAACGGTGATTCGGTGCTAAGTTAATTGTTTAGATGGTACTAAAGGACGTCACTCGGACACGCGGATCCCCGAAATAAACAAGTCAAAGGAGATTGATTGGACATGAAAGAATAAATTAGTTTAAGTCAGATCCATAGATAAAATCGACCAGTAATGTAACTACTGTGTTAATATAGATTGCTACTTTAAAGATCGTTCGAAATAATTCTGAGAAATAATTTATTCCACACTATTTTGTAGGGAGATCAAATTTCTCTTTAAATTCATTTGACATGCGTAACAGGAAATGGTATTAAGTAAAATTTAAAACCATCACTCTGCTACTATCTGTTTTAATTCTCAATTTATTGTTATACTACGAATGACATGAATACTAGAATTATTAATATAATAAATACATTGAACTGCTAGCAATATGGATTGCGTTTGTTAAATTCATTTCATTAACGACTAATTTTACTGTCCAGCTGTATCCTTTATACTTTTCTTTCGCCACGAAAACTTGCATAGTTCCTGATTTGAAGTAGAGGAACATATACAACGGGAAGTAACATAAAAAGTCATCTGGATATAATATTCCTCGAACTCCTCTGTGCCAAAAACCTATATTAGAAAAGTGAAAAGCTATTTTCCCAACCATCCATTCTTCTTGTATCTGACAATATTTATCCTATAGATATAAAATGTGTAAATTATGTAAATCCAGAGTTAATAGCGCAGAATGTAGCATCAATTAAGTTTGTATTGAAGTTGTATTAAAGTTGTATGTCCAATTATATTTTTAATATTTATAACAAACCTCACTTCACAAAGGTCAACGATCAGTTCTATTGTATAAGTGCAGAACGTATTTCCGGTAGGTTGGCTGCTTATCGATCAACTGAGCAATGGTCAATAGTTGTGATCTTCCTAGCTTATTTATCACTGTGGACAGAATATGAGCTCTAACAGACCGGTCCTTGATAACCCGGGCCACGGCCGATATGGTAGGTATCGTATTTCGTTCGGTTGAATCGAAGGGGGGGGGGGGGAGAAGCGAGGCTGTGGTGGGCTTTTGCTATCAAGAAGGACATTGTGACAAACTGACTGATATGCCGCGGCAACTAAATAACAGAATCATGACGATGAGACTACCTCTGAGCAAAGAAACATTTGCTACTTGATACAAGTATCAGTGTGTACATCCAACAATGACAAACCCAAACAAGCATAAGAAGGGATTCTTTAATCAGCTGGAATGTGTGCTCAGAGTCACCCCCATACCGATCAGCTGCTGCTGCTGGGTGATCTGAATGCGAGGATAGGAAGTGAAAACGACAAGTGGTCCATGGCTATGAGCAAAAATGGCAATAGCAAACGGAACTCCAATGGAGAGCTTCTGCTAGCTCTACTTTCCGAGTTAGAGCTGATATTGATTAACACCATGTTTAAGGAGGAGGATGAACGCAACATCACATGGATGTTTCCCCATTTGGAACACTGGTATATGATCATCTTCTTAATTACGAGATGTTGGGATAAAATAGACATTCACAGTACTCAAGTCATGCGTTGGGCTAACTGGAAGACCAATGACCAGATGATGAACTTAAAATAACACTTAGTTTACGACAAAAGCATAACAGGCAAGGGACAATACAACTGGCTAGGCCCCACACAGCAAGCCTAAGCACCATCAATCATAGGAACAGAAGATGGACAGGCTCTTGCCAAATAGGCGGAGAATGAAAGAAAACACCAGACGAGGAATGGTCACCTTTGCACCGCTAAAACATGTATCCACAAGACAGAAAGAAAACACTACGATACAGACCACCAGGGAGTTTTGCAGATCAGGATCATTAGATCCACCAATGAAACGTACCAAGATGCCTACAAGCTGCTAACACACGCCCTGTTCACGATTGGTGGGATATAAAGACTAAAGGGCTACATATAGAAACAGTTGATTGAAGGAACAGTGGTAACTCAAAAGAAGGGATATGTTCACCTGAAGTCAATAGATAGTAGCGATACCTTCCCCACTAACAAGAGAATAGATAAATGATGAGATGAACTATTATAGAACATCTTCAACGTCCCTGATGACATACACCACGAAGTACTGAACAACATTCAGCTTCACTTTACCATTGCATGCCTCGATGAGATTACACCCATGGAAGAGATGGTTAAAAGAATCGCTTGTCTGAAATATGGAAAACACCTGGAATGATTGAATGGAAGCCTAAAAGCAAGGAGAAGATAATCTTGTCAACAAATTAAACCAAATAACCATCAAAACATCAGATAACGGTCCTGAACCATTAGCATGGAATGATGACAGCACTATACCCATATACAGGAAAGAACTACAGATTATTCTCTCTTCTTTCCATAGCATAAAAAAATCTTTGAAGACTACAGCTCAACATATTAATTATTCACAGAACACCAGAAAATCTTCCGGAGAAGCACTGTAGCTTCAAATCCCACTGGAACACGGTGCAGGTTATATTTGTATTAGGCAATTAAAAGAAGGGTTCATTAAGTAGGACAGACCGCTGCGCTCGATACAGTCGGGATGACCTTTATTAAGAGTGTAGAAGTTAGTCTCCCACCTATATCATTTGGAATTTTGAAGAATATGCTGTACTAAATTGCTACATTTGGTTTTATCAGTAAATTAATATTGGATATTCTATAATACAAAATTTTAAGCTGCACAAAAAATAAATTTAAAGCTGGTAATTTGTACTTTTCTAATAAATTTCAAAATTGAAGGTTTAACCATTAAAAGTATTTATTTATTTATTTTATTTAAGTATTATATGAGATAATGAAATAGACAATAAGGGAGTGAAACATCAACAATATGCAGGCAATCGTTCAAGATAGATAAATTTATTATGATAGACATTATATAATTAAAAGGTATATTTATTAGCAGGCAAGCTATAAAATTATTGCACAATTATTTGATTTTCCATATCCCCTAAAGATGTATATCTGTCCTATTTTCACATATGTATTCCGATCCAAATGGTTCTAGTTACAACAAATAGCACTCATAATAATAAATTGTCTAGCTGATGGATGAATTGAAAGACCTCGTCATGGGCTTGATATAGCTGAGAAAATATATTTCTTTGTCATCAAGATTTTTGTTTTATTAACACTTTCGAATATATATAACATAAAATACTGCCAGCTGTAAATGCCTAAGTTAAAAAGGGGAGAGATTCTTCATTGGAAAATACCGAACCATGCAAATATTGTATGGGTCGTTTTATGGGATTGATGCGTGTAATTGGAAATTTTGCCAATATGTGATTCTGAAAAAGATAAATATACTTCTTAATAATATAAGTAACTAAAAATACTGTATGTGTTGTGTAATTCAGATAATTGTTATCAGGAAATATTTATTGTTTGGCCAAAAAATATGAAATATTGCTGCATATGTTTGTAGTGAAAATGCTGTGCTGGACACATTGTGCTTATGTCAGGGATAGTATAGCTTACAATCCGGACATATATAAGAATTAACTTTTATTGAGCAATAATAACCACCCAAAGCAGGAACTTATTTGTTTGACATAAAGTTAACTGTCTATTTCAAGGAAAAATTAATTATTCTGATGACAGTTGCATACATCGCACATCTATTACATTAATCCTACAATTTAGGGTTAGGCCCAAGTCTATTATGTGGTAGAAGGTATACTCAGATGATGACAACCCTCTTCTTTGTTTAAGCAAAATGTATTTGCTAATGTTAGAATCTAAGTGATTACAACAGCCAGTGAATGTGACCTTAATATAGCACGTTAGTCAGGAATTCACCATTCAACGTTTTGGCATATGTCAATGATGCATATCATCAGCTGCACTGAGATGAATAGGACATTACAACACCTGGGATATGATAAAAAGAAAGGTAATGCAAATATGATGCAATGCTTATGTAATACGACGCATCCATATTAACCAGCCACAACATTTTTCAGATGAAAATTACTTTGAAATGTAAGTTATTATATACAACATTCTGCTTGATCAAAATTCTTCCAATGAAAATAATTTGTTTTCACTCTTGTGAATACATGTCTGTATTCTAATCAGACTATCTTTGTCAAGATCATTAAATCAGACAAAGATAATTCCCATGGCTGTAATAACCTATTTTGTTTCCTTGCATCATCTTATCGCACGTAACATTAATAGTCATGAATGTCAATGGTGGCTGCATTATTCCCTATTCATAGGCTAGGCTGATGACAAAATATAACTTCTTCTAATCTATTATTTTAACAAATATTCTAGAAAGGTAGGAGCTTTCCATCAAAGAAAATATATTATCAATATAGCCTCAATTAATAAGCATAAAATGTTTACAAAATGGCAGATTCAGGAGAAAAGGTATATTACGATGTCGATAAATCAACCTACGGCAGGCATACTTGTACTTATGAAGTTTTATTCCTTTATTTGATAGATTTGCCGGCAATTTTGTTATCTCTAGGTTGAGAAACAATGTTTAGTATACCCTTGGGACAGACATATTATATTTTATATCAGTATATCCTGTACCGTCCAAAAAACTAAATATATATCCTACCTTCAATAATGTAGAAGAGAATATTGTTTATATTCATTTGTGGATTAGTAAATGTCCAATTAATATAAATAATGACAAAATAAAAATTACCACATCATTTCTTATCACAATTACCAATTGTTGAATCTTCTTTTTAATCGAACGATTCAGTAAAATAGCTATTGTTATTGCCACATCATTAATATCGTACCACTAACTCAATTTTTCTAACTACTATTTTATTAACATAAATTCCATAAACCTATTCTTGATATCAGAAGCATGTGTTATTTCATTCCACCCACTTGTTTTTATTGGAATAAACTTTTCTAAAACCATGCTATATGGAATATCTTATTGTAACATTAATCACTATAGGTGAATTCAGAATAGGCAACTCGTTTATTTCTGAATATTATTACATTAATTACTTATATGAGAGAGCTGGTAAAAGAGTTAAAGACAAATTTACAAATCGTCAATTATATGGCAGTTAAATAACATATCTCTCCCTATCTCTCTCTGTTGATACATATTTATGGGTGTGTCTGGCTGTATGCGCGCATGCGCGCCTGTTGGCGTGTATATGTGTGTTTTATATATATATATATATATATATATATATATATATGGGGGGAGTGCGTGCGTGTGTGTGTGTGCGTGCGTATGTGTGCTTGTGTATGTTTGTGTATGCGTGTGTTTGCGTGTGTATTTGAGTGTGTGTTTGGGTTTGTTTATCTGTATATAGGTCCACCAGAGAATAGGATACACTAGCAATTTTCTCCCAGTGATCATTCTATTATTCTGTCATTCAATATATCGATGCATATACGTACAAGTTTCCTTATGGATCGGAATATGCATTAAATAAATTAGTATGTGCAGACATATGTATGTACTTTTAAAATACAAATATTTAGAATACTTTAAACAACACATTGGATTATGTTTACGAACCAAGAACATATGTAATACTGAAGCGTATTATATTTTGATTATTAATATATAAAGTGCTTCATAGAGCTAATAAGTGGAATGCCTTCTAGCTAAAAACTAAACCTAAACCTTTTATGATCAAATACTATAGATTGATTTTAGCACATTTCTCCCAATTATATTTTGAGCAGTTAAAATACAATGGCTTTTGTAATCCATTGAGTTATTTATTTCAGGCACATTTCCATTTTTTCATCTAACACATTCCGCCCCATTAATGGCATGCGAAAGCGATGTCATTTCTTCTTTGATGTTTTAAAAGTTTAATGGGTAATTAATATATTCCGTGTCGCCATAAATGGTGTTTATAGTTGTGTTTTTTGTGTTTTGTTTTACCACTATCATGTACCTGATTCTTTCTGTTGTTTGTGTTTATCTTATTTTTGCTGTTTATTTCTGTAAATGGTTTTATGACACGTGCTAGCCGGATTATTTATTTTTGATCATTAATTAAAACACAGTATTAGCAAATTTGATAGTTGATATTAAATATCAGCTAGAATATATGTTCGACATAACTGGAAATGTTACAAGCCAAAAGTATAACACGTCAGAAGTAATTTACTGCTTAAAATCATTTCATTAAAGCATCTGACCAAATAGTTAAAAACGTTATTGTCATTAAGCTCTGGAAAAACGTGACCTACATATTATCCCATGATAAAAACAAAAAAATACTATATTAAATAGTATAAAAGTTATTTTTGACATAAATAATAAACTGACTTAATTTAGAGGTAACAAATAACAGTTATCTCTCTCTCTCTCTCTCTTTCTCTATCTATCGATCTACCTATCTCTATTTATGTAAATTTGCATGTATGTCTAGCTGTCTGTCTATTTGTCTATATACATTTCTCCCTCTGTCTGGCTATATATATATATAAATAATATATATATATATATATATATATATATATATATATATATATATATATATATATATATAGAGAGAGAGAGAGAGAGAGAGAGAGAGAAAGGAGTTATATGAGTATATAGGCTACTCGTTAAACAACATATGTTTTTATCAATGCCTTATCTCAGCTCCTCTTAGGCTCAAATATTGATATCCATATTTTATCTTAGTCTTTTTCATTTTCCCTTTAAAGTATAATTATCCTTGAATCAGACCTGTTCCAAACCAATACACATCTGAACTCCAAAGAAGAATATAACTCATGCCATTATTATAGTCCCAAAGCGTTATTCAAAGATATACCCATCAAGTCCTACCGAAATTGTCATAAATTGTTGAAAAGACAACTCATGATCTGCTTATGGACGCATGCATGCGCGCACGCATGCACGCATGCACGCACATACGCATAAGCATATGCATATATATATATATATATATATATATATATATATATATATATTCGAAAGTGTTAATACTAAAAAGCATTAATTTAATTGAAATTATACAAATCATGTGTAGGCAATACTTTCTCTTCAAATGATTCAGTAAAATGGAAGCATAAGTTGGTTGTCAACGTATGCGTATTGATTCTATTGATGGCAATTATATATACTACGCCAATCAAATTTATAATATATATTTCGTCTGCCACTTTGGGATTTTCTCAATGTCCTCTAAAACCAGGATAAAATCACCTATTAAAATGGATATACTAACAACTTAGAAAGTTAGAAAATACCTATCAAGGTTTACGAGGGGCGGATATTCGTGTAATATGAGGAAAACTGTTGACATGGGTCAGAAAGGAAGCTCCAGTCTTTGTAATATATTGAGGAAAGTACATTACCGTACAGTCCACAATTTATCTGCCATTCTATTTCTCAGCCCAGAACCTAATCAGCACGAATTTTCTATCCGAAATTCCAACCGAATATTCTGGGCTGAACAGAATAGATCTAGCCATATGTCGTAGTTATTGTCCTGACAATGTTATTTGGCAGACGATAGACAGAACTAAATTGGATTACCATATTCAAGTCTATTTGTAGACCTTGTTCCTGGCTGCGACTGACATAAATGAAGCCAGCAATTTGTAGCCGGTCTTCAGACACTGTAGAAACGAATGAAGTTATGGTTGGTCAGCCAAATTTCGATTCAGTGCCAAAAACTAATCACACATGACTGGAATACTATGGGATTGGTTTCATCTGAGATATGTCTGCAGAATCCACGTCGCATAGGAATTGGATATGGCTATATACAGAAATACAAATTTGATATCAGAGATATGAATGTGAATGAAATTATAATTTAAATATTGTTTTGATTGACTTTCGCGTATAACCGAAAGGAAAACGTACACAAACGAAATTTGTGATGGTATAATTAGCTTATTTCGTGTTTATATATATATATATATATATATATATATATATATATATATATATATATTGTGTGTGTGTGTGTGTGTGTGTGTGTATGTGTGTGAGTGTGTGTGTGTGTGTGAGAGAGAGAGAGTATGTGTGTGTGTGTGAGTGAGTGTGTGTGTGTGAGTGTGTGTGTTAATGTGTTTTAGTAACTGTGCGTCTTCGTTCTGGCTTTGGTGCGTGTGTGAGTGTTTGCCTGTCTGTGTGATGATGATCGATGCTTTACGGCCATATTTGTGCACAGGGTAGGGTAAATGGGACGATCGACCCCAAAGATGAAACAACCTTTATATATGACTACCCCGAGATTCAAATACGGGTGGTAGTGACTTGTGGGCCAACACGTTACCGCTAGACAATAAAGGCGCCCCGTTTCTCTGTGTGGTAATACTTTTGGATATAACTGTATACATATGAATTGAGGAACACCTTTTCGATGGTTTAAATATTTTGGAGCTTTAAGATAGATTGTTTTCGTCCATTTTGGTAGCATGTCTGTATATAAAAAACGTTTAATTTGATGAAATATTTAAGTCGGTAAATATCACTTTTGTTTTGGCAATATATTTGAAAGGTACTTGTAAGGTTATTTGGGAACGTATTGATAAACCAAAATTCTTCAGACAAAGTCATACAAGCTATTAACAAGCACTTAACATCATTGCTAGTCTTAACATCAATAGGTTTATGATAATATACAATTCATAGACAATATGGTGGTTTAGCTTAAAGAAAGGAAAACAGAACAATTTAAAAACAAAAAATAAATATATTTGTCAATACAAATAATACTTTATTTATGTTGTTGCTTTAATTGGCTGCACTACCAGGTGCATTGCGTGTTGGTATCTGACAATGTCTTCCATAACGTTATACTCAATCGCTAAATGCATTCAGACGATAAAGAAGTTCATAAAATGACAAAACAATTGTTGATCTAACCTTTAGGGCTTGTTTTCTATTGGATGAGAAGTCATATAACTTTTCATGTGAAATGACAATAAGAGATTTATTAATTGCTAACAAAGACTGTTTTAAATATTTCATATTGAAGATAGAATATAGAATCAACTAGTTATGCGGTCAATTCTACTAAAAAATAACGGCTTTTAATGCAGCAGGAGCTAGGAACACTTAGTGCCTATAGTAAACCTTTCACAATGCTAGAATATTACCCAAGCTAGTTATTAGTGGGTGATGTTTAGTATTACAACAGCACAAAGAATGCTTACGTCAACCACTAATAAATTAACTTCTCATAAAACGTTATCTCCATGCATTAGTTTGTATTCATCTTAAAGTGTCGGCGACTAAAGCCTAGTATTCGGATTTTTAAATCATTTGTTTTAAGAAATTGACGAATAATAATTAGGAAAGCAGTAATATTAGAATGATGCTAGACATTAATTTATCCAAATGAACTGTACAACACACCAGATTCTAGGGTCACATCTAATAACCACCTTTCAATACCTTTCTGTGTATAGAAGCTGCCGCCTGAAGGCTAACAAAATATAATAAGGCGAAGCGAAGTATTAAGTTGCTAGCCAATTAAAAATCGTGCTGTGAAAAATCAAATCCAAATTAATCATAATTCTCGTTGATTTTGATAATATGACGCCATATATAGTTGTATTTACTTTGTATTTTAAAGTAGGTTGCAGTGTGAGGGAGCAACAATTGCAAATATTATTCGTATTTGTTTGATATTCATTTTATTCGCGATTGTAATCATGAAAGTTATACGTGTCATCTTATTAGCACGCAAGCGAAAAAGCACCTCTGTTCGGCTAATGATAGCAGGTGTAATCCTTCATCAAGGGAGATATATACCGTTTTCTTCCCCCGAAACATATCTCCTTTCGAATGCCAAAATAGAGTAATTCCATTTCAGTACTAAATGTTGCTGGCTACAACAATTTAAAACTCCCAGCAAAGAGAGTCCAAAGAAGAAGCATTTAATATATATTTAGAAGTATCCCTGAAAATGACTACATATATAGAAAAGCGGGATCATGAGTGTTTATCAGTGATTGAGTCAACTAAGAAATTGTTGTTCTTGAGAAAGCTTATTTTAGAAAGATCGTATTTTACAGAGAACTATCTTTCTGTTCCTAAATTTATTTCAAAGTTGTACATTTGAGATACATATTCTCTTTGCGCGGCATATATAATTTTATTTTGAAAAACACAAGAAATGTACTTATTTCGACCAATCTAACTCAAACAACTGTTGTTGTTTTTTATTTGTTTAACTACTTCTTACACAGTATATTGAAAACAACATGACGTTTGCTTGTATTACGCAAAATTATGAAATATTATTTGTTTACATTTTAAAACCTCTATCAGTGAAGCTTCATAAAAGACAAGTGCTAGTTAATTAACCTTTGTTATCTCATTTGTATGAAGTGTACATCAAAGTAACTTTATATTATAAATAAGTAACCTAACACCATTTGTAGATGCTAACAAAAAAACATTACGTACTTAATCACAATAATGAGTGGGCGTATTTTGTTCTTTAACCAAACATTTATAAATTAATCCTTTTCCGGTTATGTGTGGCCGTGGAAAAGGTATGCGTATGCTTGTGTGAGAATGTGTGAGTGAGTAAACATTTGGTAATATGTGAGGGTCTGACTGTTTATGAAGGTACTATAGGATTCATAAACAAAGTAGGACTGGCTCAGAACATCAAAACCTAAACATGCTTTAACTACATTTTATTCCTTAAATCTAAATTATAAATGAAACATTTTCCGGTTATGTGTCGTTGTTGAAAAGGTTTGCGTATATTTGTGTGTGAGTGTGTGATTGTGTAAACATTTGATAATATATATATATATATATATATATATATATATATATATATATGTATATATATATATATATGTGTGTGTGTGGTGTGTGTGTGTGTGTGTGTATGCACGTATGTTTGTGTGTGTATGTGTGTGTGTGTTTGTGTATGTGTAGGCGGGTATGTTTGTGTATGTATGTATGTATGTATGTATGTATGTGTGTGTGTGTGTGTGCGTGTGCGTGTGTGTGTGTGTGTGTGTGTGTGTATGAGGGGGTGGTTTTTAAAATGGCAAATGTCGTATCCGTATATCTGGTAGATGCTGATTCGGAAGGTATAAGCACAGCTGTTACCGGGCGTCATCAAGGAAAACCCACTGTTTCTTATTGATTCAGAGACTTACCCACACCTGCTTACATCCCAGTTCTCATCTGGCATTATGTTTCTTCCTACAACTTAATCAGGACCTATTGTCCATCAAAAACCCCTACCGAATATTCTTCTGATTGTTCGGGATTTATGGCGTTGACATCGTCGTCTTGATATTGTTATACCAAAGATTATAGACTTAACTAATACTTTGTACCATATTCTGATATGTTTAATTCATTGTCCTTACATTTAGCATGTGTACATAAAGTAATACAATTTGGTACTCGTCGTACCATATTACATAAACCAATCAAATAAAGTTTGTCTCCAAATGAGAATGTCTAGGCTCATCTGGATTATATCATTAAAATCACTGGATGCATATCAATCAAATTAATTTGACTATTTAAAAATCTAGAAAAGGTGTATCACTTAGGGTTATGATATATATATATATATATATATATATATATATATATATATATATATATATATATATATATATATAATATATTGTATAATATAATCAATTATAATATATAGGAGATATCAATTTAACAGATTATATTTGATAAAGGCATTATATATATATCGAGAGAGAGATGGTGACATGGATATATATATATATATATATATATATATATATATATATATGTGTGTGTGTGTGTGTGTGTGTGTGTGTTCGCCAGCACGCCTCGGCCATGACACTACAGAACGAGGAGTTTTTAATCCAGCCAGGCAACTAGCAAGGTTTTCTCCACCGAAAATGTCATATATTCTAAATTCAAAATTTATTTAGAATTAGCCTCTGTGGGGAAGCTATAAATTATAGACAATATGCATCTCCCTCCTTTGAGGTTGCCAGCCACGTTACAAACTGCCATTTCGCCCATTATATATATATATATATATATATATATATATATATAAGTGTGTCTGTATGTATATATACAATAAGGGACGGCCTCGATCGTAGGGCTTTTCTCAAAACAAAGGGCGCCTTTTGTTTGAAGTGCAATTTTTCGGCCGCTAGGTGACCAACACGACATATTACAATCTTCAATACATAATCAGCTTAATCGGGCCTTTAAAGGAGGTTCTTTGATATTATTTAAAATAACAAGCTATGAACTGGAGAAAAAAAACGATTAAAGTTCAGATTTTGAAGACTTAGTTTGAAGACTTAAATAACTACGATGTCAAAATCCGTGAAATATTGTGTTGGGTTATAATGCCTTGCATCAGGTGACGAGTTTGGAAAATCTGTCCAGATTTGTATTTGTAAAAGTTAACGTCTCTGGCATTATTCCAATCGTTGTAAATTGTTTCTTATTTGCGTGGACATATTGAAACCCTGTCTATGCCCTTCCTAGGTAATTCCTGAAATATGCATGGGGTGGTGTTTTCTTCATATCCACGAACATGGGCAACTCTCTCTCTCTCTCTCTCTCTCTCTCTCTCTCTCTCTCTCTCTCTCTTCTTTATATATATATATATATATATATATATATATATATATATATATATATATATATATATATATATATATATATATATATATATATATATATATATATATATATATATTCAAATTTTAATATCATAGTATTTTGATGTTATACTCTAGAAGAGACGAAATGCCAAAGCCACAATCAGTTATTGTTCGTTGTCCGTTTCGTTATTAACCCTAATTAAGGCTGTTTGTTTGGTAATTAAGATTATCCCCCCCCCCCCTGTCTCATTGAACAGCTGCCACCTCAAACATTTGTACTTCACATTTGCTAAAAATGAATGAACACCCTGGTAAGATTGGCCAATAATTGCAAGCAGGAAGTCAATTCGTCATTGCTCTATTTATCAACCGAGAGCATTAGCTCACCCACAGCAAATCCGGGGAAATTTGAGAAACAAATTAATACTACTCTTGATCATTATTTATTTTGTATTATTGATTAAGAGAACACAAGCTTAGATATTTCTGTATTTTTTAAACGTAAGTGATAAGTGAGGAATTGAACGGGCAACGGGGTGGTTTCTAACTTAAACTATTCATTTCGCATACCTAGGATCTAAATATCGGAAATAGAATTAACAAAAGACAGATTATTAATAATACAACGCATTCGGTCATCATAGAGCTCGCATTTCGTGGCCGTTAAATACCATGTTATAATTATATAAGTGAACATATAACTCCACTTTTGTTCCAGCTTTACTGGCTTCAAACTACAAGATTATGTGTCACACGTTCAAAGTACTGATAGGAGTAGACCCAATGTTTCTAAACAATCTGATGCAAATATTTACAATTGTGAGACTGCTTCAATATGATAAAATAATTATATATATATATATATATATATATATATATATATATATATATAAAATATATATATATATATATATATATATATATATATATATATATATATATACACTTTTAAACAAAGGAAGATGCCAAATACCATAGAAATACCATAGAATACCTTTCGACAGTTGTAAGTTAGCTTCTGTAAGTAGTAGAACCATTTCGGATAAATTGGTCATCTGACGATTATTGTACAGCTGAATTACCTCACCGGATATTGGCCAATCTAGGTTTGTTATCCACCTCTCCACCCGAGATACAATATATTAGCATTTGTTTTTATCTCCAGCGAAAAATACTCATTTCACGAAGGCAAAGTACCCATCTATTGTCATTTTATATAATTAGGGTTGAGAATGGCATGCTATTTTCATTAGGGAACTAGCTCACTGTTGTCAGTGGTGCTTATCTGCCACCACTTCAAATAGCAACCCATAGAGTTTCAAGGAATATGCATAGGGGTATGTAAGCAATACACAGCAGGTCATATTATCAGACGACACTGAGTAATATTTGATAAGAAAAATATTATATTTTGTGAGATGTATTAGTCATGCAATCTACCTCGCCATGACGGTCTCATTTATCATCATATTTCTATTGTTCTTCAAAAGTATGTTCAGTTAATGCACCGGTTAATGCGTTTAATTTCGGCTAATAGCTGTATTTATTAAATTTCTCCCATACAGTACCCTAATAAATGTTGTTATTTTGTAAACGACGACGAGGTAAAACTAAATATTTAAAAAAAACATTTTGCGAAAGATGATGCTATCAAAAATCTTATTATCGTGACTTATGAAATTTTAGATTACAAATAGTAGCTAATTCTACGATATTATAGCCTAATGTTTGATAGTGAGTTGGTATCGCAATTTAAGTCTTTTATCAAATTGCAATCGAATAATAACAAAATATTTTTTATCGTTAGTGGAAACGTCTATTTATAAATTTGACTGCTTATGATAACTATATATATATATATATATATATATATATATATATATATATATGTGTGTGTGTGTGTGTGTGTGTGTATGTGTTTGTTTGTGTGTGTGTGTGTTTTATAAAGATAGTTAAGGCGCTGGCACAGGTGTTATACTTTCATTCAAACAACAATTAACTCCAAACTGATTTTAAAAAAAATGTATTGTAAGTATAATTAATTATCGGTAAAATTAGAGAAAAATGAAAAGAAAAAAACAAATTTCTAAATTTCAGATTAATACTAAAAGCAGCGATATAACACGACTCAACCCAATAGCAACAACCGGTTTCGACCTATTCAAGTCTTCATCAGGTTGCATAGAATCTCCAGAAATCTAAATACAACTATACATACATTAATCTAAAAATAAAATGTTCCATACCTCCACATATTGATAAATGTGTGCGTATACCTAAGCATGTGTCTGGTCTACTCATCAGCCTGTGGGAACCAGCTAATTCGCTTTTCGTACGCGACAAATGTGTCACGCCCACAGGAAAGCGGCTACATGCAGGCTACGTACAAAAAGCGGAAGCACGTAAAAACATACCATTTCATACTACGGCTCGCAACAAACAACACGTGCGTGTGGTTCAATGGT
>JAODUP010001194.1:80000-100521 GCA_025642065.1 Paralvinella palmiformis | reverse complement strand
TGTCTCTAAATAAATTTAATATTTTGTCTGTCAACCTTAGGTCATGTTCTATTTGTTTGTTTCCGTTTCTTGATGTATTATCTTAGCGATACATCTAAAGATAATATTCTGAGCTCTTTATTGCTGTTAACCTTTCTTTGAGAGAGAGATTTACTCTTTATTGCTGTTAACCTTTCTTTGAGAGAGAGATTTACTCTTTATTGCTGTTAACCTTTCCTTTGAGAGATAAATTTACTCTTTATTGCTGTTAACCTTTCTTTGAGAGATAAATTTACTCTTTATTGTTGTTAACCTTTCTTTGAGAGAGAGATTTACTCTTTATTGCTGTTAACCTTTCCTTTGAGAGAGAGATTTACTCTTTATTGCTGTTAACCTTTCTTTGAGAGAGAGATTTACTCTTTATTGCTGTTAACCTTTCTTTGAGAGATAAATTTACTCTTTATTGCTGTTAACCTTTCTTTGAGAGATAAATTTACTCTTTATTGCTGTTAACCTTTCTTTGAGAGATAAATTTACTCTTTATTGCTGTTAACCTTTCTTTGAGAGATAAATTTACTCTTTATTGCTGTTAACCTTTCTTTGAGAGATAAATTTACTCTTTATTGCTGTTAACCTTTCTTTGAGAGATAAATTTACTCTTTATTGCTGTTAACCTTTCTTTGAGAGATAAATTTACTCTTTATTGCTGTTAACCTTTCTTTGAGAGATAAATTTACTCTTTATTGCTGTTAACCTTTCTTTGAGAGATAAATTTACTCTTTATTGCTGTTAACCTTTCTTTGAGAGATAAATTTACTCTTTATTGCTGTTAACCTTTCTTTGAGAGATAAATTTACTCTTTATTGCTGTTAACCTTTCTTTGAGAGATAAATTTACTCTTTATTGCTGTTAACCTTTCTTTGAGAGATAAATTTACTCTTTATTGCTGTTAACCTTTCTTTGAGAGATAAATTTACTCTTTATTGCTGTTAACCTTTCTTTGAGAGATAAATTTACTCTTTATTGCTGTTAACCTTTCTTTGAGAGATAAATTTACTCTTTATTGCTGTTAACCTTTCTTTGAGAGATAAATTTACTCTTTATTGCTGTTAACCTTTCTTTGAGAGATAAATTTACTCTTTATTGCTGTTAACCTTTCTTTGAGAGATAAATTTACTCTTTATTGCTGTTAACCTTTCTTTGAGAGATAAATTTATTTGCTTCCACATATTAAAAATGGCCCTAATCATTTTTATTCTTGGTTCAAAGTTGTATTTTATAATTTTTACTTCAGTTTTACATATATGTAGTCCTAGAATGTTATTGGTCCATCAGTCCAATTTAGATTATAATTATTCTTGAAGCATTTCATATGCTTGCCTATATCATAAATGCTTGTGTTTTCTCCATGTTGGTCTCAAGTCGTGCAATTTGGTTAAAGTTGTGCAACATCTATTTTACATATTTTATTGATTCACAGCTCTCCAGTATGAGGATGGCGTCATCAGTCAATTGACTAATTTTAATTTCTTTAGACTTCAGTTTTAAACCTGTAATGTTTTCTGCGTGTCTCATATTTATGGTTAGCATTTCAACAACTAGCAAAAATAAATAAGCAGAGGGCGCCCAATCTTGACGAATACCTCTGACTATATGTAAAATGTCAGATAGGTAGCCATTGTTAAGATTGTAACTTTTAACATCAGTATAAATAATGCTAAAACACTTTCGAAACATGTCGCCAAAAGTTAGATTTTGCAATATTTCATCCGGAAAGCTCCATTTAACGGTGTCGAAGGCCTTTTCGAAATCAATCAACAAGAGAACAGCAGACATGTTTTTGGCTTTGCAGTAGTTTATTATATCTGTTATGGTTCGTATTATTTCTCTAACATATTTTGTAAATTAGTTAATAATTGAGTCAATTACTAAATGTTTTATGTTCTTCCAGAAATATTCAATCTATTCCAGGGTCTTCACCATTGTTTAATTTGCTTCAGCACACTTCATATATTTGTACTTCATATTTCATTATTTCGCTAGTCGTTAGTATTGGATATTTATTATTTTAACATCTTATTCTGATATCTTGTATTTTAATATACAACTTTTCATAACACTTTATTCATTGAGAATCTGGACCAGATCATTTAATATATTATCACATTTATATTCAACTGACTTAAGGATTTATTCGGATTTTTTTTTTTGAGAAGTTAAGAAATATCATTTATTCTCGAGTATCATCGGGAGCATTGCCAATCACTACTATTTGTTGAAGTAATATAAGTCGCTCCTCTAAGGTTTTCTCGTATTTCAGCTTTTCATACCTCAGGTTTTAAATATATCTCTTCTTATATAAATTTTAATAAATTCCCACATCACTGACTGACCCCCATATTTTGTTGTTATCCTCACTCTTAGAGATCACGCCTTTAATTATATTAATGTAATTCGTGTCACGTAAAGGGGCAAGATTAGTCAAGGACATATCGATAATATTATGATTAGAACGGATTGAAGGTAGACTGTTGGTTTGTTTCACCACGTTAGTCAGATGTTCCACTACGAACCAGCAATCTAACCTGCAGTATATTTTATTGTCCCTGTAGTAGTAGTAGTAGTAGTAGTATTTTATTTCCAATTTCAATATCAAATAACGTATACATAATGCAATTTTACAAGTATATTACATATAAAGAAATTGGGGGACCAATGTAGCCGAAGCTGTCTTCCCATTGGCCCCGAACAATTATAGCTAATAATAGTCAGCTCAATAAAACGCCGTTTGTGTATTTGCAAGTCTGGTCGTGTGTGTATTGGAAGTATGTGGACCAGGTACCAAGGAATCATATAATTACCTAGACATGTGTGCATTGACAACAATAAGGGTTGTTGCATTTTACAGATGCTGAGTAAGTAGCTAAGATGTAACTTTTCAGGGTTTTCTTAGTTTTTGATCTTGAATTACAAGTGGAAAGGATACTATTCCAATTGTTCCATATAATGGGAAAATTGATTAACGGCAACTTACTAGATACTGGCAGAGTTACATCGAGGTACATGCTATGACTAGATTGCCTTGTCACCGATTTTCCTGTACCTCAGAATTTAGACGGAATAGGCCATCGAAGGATATAGGAAGTCTCTTGTTAATAAAGTCGTCCATGAACAAACATACGTGGTATTGATACATGTCACTTAATTTTAAGATTTCAAAATTTTTTGAATAAGGGATCGGTATGATTGTTATAACCCGCATTATTAATAATACGAATAGCTCTTTTCTGCAAAGACACAGTTTTCTGAAGGATTGATGAATTGGGTTCCCCCAAATTAGTAAACCATATGAGAAAAGGTTGTATGAGAGCCAGGTAAAAATTTTCAGACTTTTTTTTTGGTAGGAATTTCTTTACTTGTTTTATGCCATAAAAAGGCCCGAGAAATTTTATTTTTCACGTAAATCAAATGATATTTCCATGAAAGAGTCTCGTCCAGAAAAACACCAAAAAATTTTGGTGGTTTTCTCTTGGAATTGAGAACCAATTTGCTCTAAATGAGTACCACCAACTGAAATGTCCAAGATGTTAAAATCGAAATTTTTTGTACCCCCTTTTAAAAATTTTTTTGTTTTTATTTAGGAGAGACCATTTGCACAAAACCATTCAAATAAGTTATTCATTTCTACATTTGCCCTTTGATATAAGGTGGAAATATCAGTATCACTAATGATTAAAGAAGTTTTGTCTGCAAAAGATAATATATGTGCATTTGTGGATTTTGATATATCATTAACATATATTAGGTATAGCAAGGACCCTAGGATAGATCCTTGTGGTACCCCACAGTTCATGAATTCAATATCTGACTTCGTTTTACCGATTTGAACATATTGTTTCCTATTCACAAGATAACTGGCAAACCATTTGTTGGCGACTCCCCAATACCGTAGTAATTTAATTTATTTAATAATGTGTTGTCTTTATAACATCAAATGCTTTTGAGGGGGAAAAAGATAAGGTAACTTGCTTGGGAAGTCGAATTTTTAAACTATTGCACATTGATTTAAAAAAAATGTATAATTGGGTGAATTTTGAGTGTTTCTCACGAAAACCATACTGATGTTTGTAAAGAATATTATTACTATTGAGGAAGCTCATTACCTTGTTATACATTATCCTTTCAAATATTTTCAAAAAAGCTGGGAGAAGGCTGATGGGTCTAAAATTTTTTAATTCGTGGGATTAGCTGATTTGTGTATTGGAATTACCTTAGCTATTTTCAGTTGATTGGGAACAATACCGGTAATTATTGATCTACTTATAATGTGTGTCAATGGATATTTAATGTATTCAATAGTTTCCCTTTGGAGTATTTTGGGAAAGGATATTTCATCATGACCTTTACTAAGCTTGGGTTTTAATTTGTTTTTGATTTCGAGGACTTGATCTGGTTCTATAGTTTCCAAAAATATACTGTTTATTTGGGGGGTGTTTTCAAATAGTCATTAACTTTTTTGTACGTTTTAGGGACATTTTCAGAGGTGGTTTTCCCAATTTTTGAAAAATACTTATTGAAGCTATTTGTTATTTCAGTTTCACCTGAAATATATTTGTTGTCTATTTTGAAAGTCTGGGGCCAGTTAGATTGTCGTTTTGTTTACTGTTGTCTGTTTTAGTACTGACCACGTGTTTTTAAATTGTTTTTTTAATTTTAGGAGATGGGAGTAATAGTTTTTTTTTAGTGGGGTTGTTTTCTTTTTAAGTTTTTTATAGCATTTAATGTTTTCGTCAGTTGGTTTACTAAGTTTCTTTTTAAATAACTTTGCCTTATGTTTTGGCAGATGCCAATAATCCGGTTGAGACCCATGGGCCCACGTTTCATGTATTTCTTATTGAACCGTTTTTTAAAGGGAAAAATGTTTCGTTGAATATAGTTTTATAGATTGACATGAATTTATCATAAGCGCAGTTAGGACAATCATAATTTATTATTTCAGAAAAATTCCTATCACATAGCAATTGTTTAAATTTTGTCATGTTGGTTTCAGTAAATTTCCGTTTAGTAATGAATGTAGGTTTATCGGTATTTCTGTTTGAATCATTTACAATATAGAATGTACCGAAGTGATCCCCCCACATCAGTTAAGATAATTCCTGATAATGTGTCTTTGCAGGTCAGATTAGAATAGATATGATCAATCAGGGTAGCCGACGTGTGGGTCACTCTGGTTGGCTTGTGAATAACTGGCAAAAAACCTCGAGATAGTATACCATCAACATAGTCCCTTGTTTTATCATTAGTTCCATATTTCAATAAGCAAATATTAACATCACCAAGAATCAAGCTTGATTTACCCTCGGTGTTGATAATTTCCATAATATCAAACAGTGTAGATGTAAATACATCAACATCGGCAGATGGTAGAGTGTTGGGTCTATAAATGACACCAGCGATTATTTTCTTATGAGATTCATTTTCCACTTCGACAAACAGGGATTCATAAACATGTGGAATGAATACGCTCAAGTCTTCCCTAACTTTAAAATTAATCGAGTCTTTTATAAATAGACCCACGCCACCTCTACCATCCTCATTTCTACAGCGCGTTATAATTTTGAAACCCGGGAGAACGATGCGGGGGTCTCTGTCAACACGAAATACCTCACTCACTCCAATTACATCAAAGGAAAATTCCTTGTTGTGCAAATCACATACAAGATTATAGAACGCATCCCAATTTGACGATAAGCTTCTACAGTTTAAATGAAAACTAGACAGAGCAATCTTTTTACCTTCGATCATCTGGGATAATTGATAAGGTTCATAATATTTGCAGTCTTGGTTACCCTGTTCAAGAGGCGAATCTCCATTTTCATCCAAATAATCCGTCGATTCATATAGAGTTTTAAAGTTATACCTGTTATCTACCTAGACCTGGTCAAGAGAAATGTTATCTGTAACCATTTAATTTAGATGACACGACCAGACATTCAAACACTAGCAGATCTGATATAACAATTTTCACTATATTGACTATGTGATTTAAGCATTCAAAGAAGAGAACAACATTTATATATACTTGAAGATAATAACGGTGCATGAAGGATGCTAGATAGGTGGGAAAAATCTACCTTCCTAGTTGGCAGATAATAACTGATGTTTTAAATTTTAAATTTTTTTAAAAAAAAATTGGACATTGACAATTTGATTTGGATAAAATATTTAATGACTTCAAAGGATGGTCCAAACCCTGTGGAACGACCACTAGGAGAACAATGTACAGTATAGCATAGAACATTTTAGTGCAGAACAACAATTTATAGGCCCATTCAATACAACAAGGAGTGACTCATTCCTATTTGTACACTTGAAACAAAGAATATACCATTTGAATGTTTATAGAATAACGGGTGAGTCACGTGTTACATTGCAATCAGCTGTGGTCATAAACAATGAATGATACAACTGATTGTATAGTTACATAACATGATGTGTATTATATCAGTATTCATGTGGATCAGAGTTTAATAAACGCTGGTTACACTAAGATATAGGAAATTATCCAACAACATTTCACATGGTAGTAGATTAGTGCTTATTTTACAGTTGATAGTGCAGAAAGAGGCTAATATAGTTCATGAATACATCAGGATGTAAGTTGGATTCATCTACTTTAGGAGAGTAAGTATTGTAATAAGTTAGAAATAAGTTATATTAGGACTAAGTTGTAAAAGCAATATTATATAGTCAGTTTATATTGCAGAGGTGATACATATAGAAAAAGTTAGTACATATAGATAGAATTAAGTGTTTACCTCACGCCTCGATTTACAGGTTATCACACAAATTACCTAACATCTCATCAGACACAATTTGCTTGATTTCCCCGTTTTGTAGCTTCACGAATATTGCGCCTGTTTTTGTCCAAGTGTCCAATAATACTTTCTCGCGTTTCAAACGTCTGGCCAGGGCGAATAAGCGGACACGATGCTTCGTCAAATCTTCATTTATATAAACTCCTGGCTTTTTCGCCTTCAGGCTCATTCTTGCTTTCATAAATTTAATCTTGTTTTCAAATTTAACAAATTTTACCAAAATATCTCTGTCACGGTCACGGTTGCCGACTCTATGCGATCTGGCGATGTCAGTGCTGGTGATGTTAAGGTTTAAAGTTGTGCCCAGATCAATCACCATTTGATCCGTATCTTCAGGAGATGATACATCCTTGGATTGGGGAAACCAAAAAAAACCCCGAGGGAAATTTCTCCTGTCAAACTGATCAAGCCTATCACATTTGAGTTCAAGGGCTCGGGTTCTGGCTGTCAGATCAGCTATCTGACTATCTTTTTCCGCAAGACGCTTCTCATAGCTGTCTTTGAGGGATTGTCCCTTTGGGGGCCCTAATAACAGGACCATAGCTTCCAATGTAATAGGAGTTTTACCTCCTTATTAGTGGTGATGAGCTTCTGAACAGTTTCCTCAAAAGGGTCAGAGTCCTGTGGTTCAGACATGGAGGTTGAACTTCTAGTACAGGTAGCCATATTCCGTTTTTAAACGTTGGTCAATACCAAATGACGTCACCAGTGCACACCTAACAGTATTTACGTGTTGGTAAAGGTAATCAATGGAGCGTGACCAAATGAACTTTCTGTCAAATAATCAACTTTTTCCTATGTAACCACAAAATAATCCTAGGAATACATCAAATATCCATGCTATGATATATCATATCCAGGAATATCCAATTATTTCATCAGTACATTTGCCGAGGAAGGTAGAAAAACGTAGTATATTACTTCATCAAACTTTGTTTAGTGGCTGCCATATTGGATCAAACGTCATGACGTCCCTGTTGCATTATGTTAAACCATATATTTGTTCGTATTATTTGGTCTCCAAATATTGTATACATCAAAACAGTCAAAAACATTGTTTAATACCGTTCTGTACCTCAGGTTTGTAGTCAAATCGCTAATACCTCCCCTTTTTTTTCAACGTTCGGGTCGAGCGCTCTATTAAAGTCCATCCAATTAGAGAATTTATTTTGGACAGTGTCAGTTAACCGAAATCTGTTCATTTTTCTTTCTTCTTTTGGAGCATATACATTAGTCAAAACATATTTACTTGAGTATAATACGTCCCCTGTCCGGGCTTCTAATTGAGGTTTCTAATTGGCAATGAAAATTAAGTGGCAGCTCCTCTGCTTCTTGATGTGTCATCTGAGAATATTAAGAGTAGGATATTAAGTTTTCCTAAAATGTTGAGTTAAACATATATATATATATATATATATATATATATATATATATATATATATATATATATATATATATATATATATATAATATGGCTTTTGGCACGCTAAATTTGTTACAGTGGACAGAGAAATAACAAACATTATTAAATTTTGGTAATCATTTTTTTTAAATACAAAAAGGGTCTTGAATGGTTTATAAAAAACGCCGATATTCAACGAAAATTTCCCCAATCCCGCCAAAAAAAAAAATCCAAAAACGTTTAGTTAAACCTTTTTTGAAGATTAGATGGTGCTTGATGTTTTACGGCCACTTTTTGTGCACACGGTAGGCTAAATGGGCCGAGCGACCTCCAAAGGTAATGCAGCGAAGTGGAAGACGAAACAACCTTCAGTTATACCCACGCCGAGATTCGAACACGGGTGGCAGTGATCTATGATCGAACACGCTACCGCTAGACCACAAAGGCGCCCAGTATAAAGATAACAATAACATCGTTTATTTGTACAACAATGAGCTGAGAAAGCTAGATTAATGTCCTATAATATAAATAGTTCGTGTAATATAGGAACAATAATGTATTATTATTATTATTATTATTATTATTATTATTATTATTATTATTATCATTATTATATAGAAGTATACAGTCTGATATAGATAAAAACAAACATCAGATCTTAATTAATATTAATTAATTAATAAACATTAATATTATTTACTAATCAGTCGAGATGTCTTATTTGTTTGATGATAACTAACTCTCTATTACCGTGACACCTATTACATTGACACATAACTGTCAATTACCTTGACACGTGTCTCTTTATTACATTGACACCTATCTATCTATTATAGCTATCACATATAAAATATTAATGTCTATAACTTATATTGATAATTTAATATTTTAGATAAGCCATTTCTATTTTGTTATCATTCTAGTTAATAATAATAAACTAAATGTATTATTTCTCTCTATCTAATTATTAAACTAGTTTATTTTTGTAAATGTCATACAATTGTTATTAGTTGTTATATACCTGTGTCAGTTTATAAATGACGTGAAAGAATGAGTTTAGTGTCTTGGTCTGTTTATATATATATATGTGTGTGTGTGTGTGTGTGTGTGTGTGTGTGTGTGTGTGTGTGTGTACGTATGTGTGTGTGTGTATGTATACAATAGCTGGAGTGTTTTAGTCACCGGTGATAGTCAGTTTTCTTGGTTTTTAGTTTTATATTTATATTATTAATCTATAATACTCTAGTGTTATATTATTACCTGTATGAGTGACCATCTCACTTTGTCCTGATAGTTGTCCTTACAAATTATTTAGATTGATCTTATTCTGTGTTACTCTGATTTTATAACATAAATACGAATTTTACAATGAACACATAAACCAGTTTTGATTGTCCCTTTCTTTGCAACTTTCATGATTCTATTGTATGCATCTTGGAAGTGAAGGCACTCGTTGGCCTTTTGTTTTTCCTTATAGAAGCATGCAAATGTACAAAGTTCTTTAGTATTAATTCGTTTTGCTTTAATATTTATATATCAATTTCAATATAATTAAAGCTAGAATGAAGGATTTAATCCATGTCTTACTAAAAATGACTTTTATTAATTGTTTTAATATTCGACTGACACTTATTAGACAAACAATAATGTAAACACATATAACGCAACTGTTAGAAGATGCTTGGGCAAGAAGAAACGTTGATCGTGATACAGACCATAAAACGTTATGATGAGTGCATTATTATTATGACCATTATGATTGGTTCAGACTAAAATCCATTTCTGATAAATTCTCAAGTGTTAGAATACGAGTTTATTGAATAGGATTATTGAAATATATTCCCTTCACCTCCAATCTTGTGATAATTAAGTTTATTTGACTTGATCGTCATTAAGCGGCTAATATACGATCGTGATATTACCTTTTGTCACTCATTAATAGCACTTCAATTTTTAATTACACCATTTTTTCTATCAACATCAATCATCGGAGGAAGCAGATTACTGGTCTCACCGAATAAACTCGCTAATCACCTCGTATTTGTGCAGTGTGTTTGGTCTTGAAGCGTGTGTTAAATGAAGATCATATTAACACCATTTCGACATTTTCTTGTATTATCGCTCATCCCATTGGGCTCTCGTCCTAAAACTCGATTCATATCATGGCTGGGGGGAGGGGGGTGGGGTGTCTGTGAGTTATCCTCAGTATATTTTTAAGAATATCATGCCATCACCTGTTTTTGTTTATTGTATTCAACAATTTGTATATCAACTTCGCATATGAACACATCCGAATTATAATAATAATAATAACAACAATAATGTATATTTAATAAAGCGCCCGTACTAACTGGAGCCATTCTAAGCCGAGATACTGGCACCTGCAAGAGTATCTGACTGGATGACCTGAGTTTTCAGGATGAATTTCTAATGGAAACCAGTTCACGCAGGTATTCTGGCGCCATATCATTAATAGATTTATAAGTTATTAATAACATCTTAAAATAGATACGCTGTCTAACAGGTAGCCAATGTAGTTTTTGAAGAATTGTAGTGATATGATCATATTTTCTAGTATTTGTTACAATGCGAGCTGCACTATTCTGAATTCGCTGAAGGCGATTAATGTTATAATCAGATATGCCATATAACAGGGAGTTACAATAGTCTATACGAGATGTAACAAAGGCATGGACTACAGTTACAAGTGATTCTTGTGTCAAGAATGCTTTTAAACAGTGGATGTTATTAAGATAGTTTCACGGGTGTAACTTATCTAATAGCTGAACTATCCGAGAAATATGCCGGTGTCATTACATCGAGATCCGGTCACAATTCCATATTATCCGAATTATTTAATGTACACAACTTTTCCATCTTTACTGGGGAAATGGCATAAATATTATCTTTGTAATATTACTTGTGACTATAAATATTGATGGTTTATATTAAAATAAAACAGAGAAATAAAACAATTAACCTTTGGACGCAAATGTACCTTGGTGTCCCTAGGAGGGTGTAAAGTCTCTCTCCAAAATAAGTCATCTTCTCTTTTGGAGTTTATTCTTATACCCGTTATGTGTTATGGCTTTTGGTGAGTGAAAGTTTCAGAAGTATTAACATTTTGTTTTATCTTGGAAAATATTTATAGTATCGATAATTACAAACTTGTTATCTCCAAAATGGAATTCTTTCATATGGCCACAAAATCTTACTATTGGATAATAAACAACTTTAAACTGAAACAAAGTAGCAATAGGCATCCTACATTAAAAGTTTAATTAATTAACTCTTATCTAAAATGGGAAAACGATAACTAACTATTCACTGATGGTCATTTCAACAGAAGATAGTTTAGAGTATTTGATGAAGAATTTGATCCTATTGTTAATGAAACGGTAATAACTTTATGGAGTATAGTTTTTTTCTTGTAATATGACCTTGAAGTGTTGTTTTCATGAGAAGATTCTTCAAAATTCAAAATTCATTTAACTTAAAATGTTTATTCTTAGAACAGTATTTTGAGTTTATTTTGTTGATGATAATTTGAAATTCTTACTATTAGATTTAAATTTGATTTATCTTTGAAAATCGACCCTCAAATTGAAATTAAAGATGCCATTTTAAGTAAAGATAGTTGTCGGATTGTATAGAAAAGTGTTGGTACACATTAGCTTAAAGATATTAGAGTCATAGCAGAGTTATATGATACAAATCTAGATTTTAAATTATATTTCATCTCTATTTGTATTAATTACGTATAACACTGTTTCTAAATTTGGTAAACATACACATTATTCCATTAATATTTTACAACATAAATGATGTTATTATATGATTATAGTGTTTCAGTTACAAGCTCAATTGGTTCTATTTTATTACCGTAAGGAAGCTTAATACTCATATACAAGAAAAGGATCGATTTCCGGAAGATGTAGGATACTCTTACTTCACCCTTAAAGTCATATAATAAATCAATTTAGTTGATTTTCTCACAACCTAATGATCTTAATTACTTTATGTAACAAAATAATGTCACACTTGACAAACCAAAGCCACATAATTCACATAGCAAATGATTGTAAAGCAAATTAAGCGAAAGGTGACTTGCCAGAGACAATCAGCTGAAGTATACATTAAAATATCTAGTTTGAAGATAGATCTTGGTTCTACGAGCAGACATGTTAAACGGTAAATAGGAAGTGTTACAAAACGAAGATTGGGTATTACAAAAGTTAAATCATAGTTATTTCGAATTAAAAAAACTAAACTATCTTTAATATAATTAACAGGTTAATAAAAACAATATTGTTCCCAGTCATTTATTAAATAACTTAACCGAATCCTAACCAGTAGTAGTAGTTCTTGAAGTAACTATTGGTGATGATGACATTACATAGGGATTATACAGGGATTATACAGGGATTATACAGGGATTATACAGGGATTATACAGTAGATGGTGCAGTAATTCATACCAACTACCAAGAACGAGATTCAACAAGTTATCATGTTCACCAACTTTTATTTAACTTTTATTAACTAACATGGAATATCAAGACCATGTACCGGTATTTTTTTTCTTCTACGATCGAAATTGTTTCAACAGACATAATATTTATTTACGAGATTTTTTAGTTCTAAGTGGATTATTTCACAGGCAATATGTTTCCCAGTAGATTATCAGGGCATTTCCTGATTTTGGCAAAGTCAAGGACGTTTCTAGGACCTGGAAAACGTATTAGTTATTTTCCCAGGTTTTCCTAGGACGCGTTGGAACCCTGAAGTTGAAGGCTTCCATACTGATTCGTTTGTAAAAGAGAAAATGCAGGTACTTCTGACCTATCAGCGATTTATTTTATGCCTGAACACATTTTAAACAAGTAGTAGCTTTACACTTAAAAGCTGATTTGCTCAACAACTGATCGTGTTCAACCCACTAATCAGTGTAAAGAAAACACCATAAACCTACCATAGCTATTTGACGATTGGTCTACACTGTTAGATGTTGGCTTGATCTTGTAAGTTGATAAATAGATAGTGTGTGTGATTTATCTGATTTAAATTAGTAACGTAGAGAATAGGAAATGGTCGGAATGCGTTTCTGCTAAACAATCACAGGTGGCACCACCGTAGATGTGAAGTATATATCCTATAGGTCTCTATTATTTGAAATAAAATAGACCGCTAGATGGTAATATTATCTGTTGTAATAAGGTGTTCAATAATAATAAAGTCAATAAAATCATATTTAATCTAGCTAAGGTAGTTAATGCTAAATGTTTATTGTTTCTTTGTTCACACACACACACACACACACACACACACACACACACACACACACACACACACACACACACACACACACACACACACACACACACACACACACACATTGCGAGAGTAAAGGAATTTAAATCTTCATATCAGTCATTTTCTTACCCATGATAACCTTCCTATTGTTTGTTTTGTCTCCAGAGAGCTCACCTATTAAAGCTATTTATGATAACTGTCGTCATATCAGTCATTTTCTTACCCATGATAACCTTCCTATTGCTTGTTTTGTCTCCAGAGAGCTCACTTATTCAAGCTATTTATGATAACTGTCGTTATATCAGTCATTTTCGTATGATAACTGTCGTCATATCAGTCATTTTCGTATGATAACTGTCGTCATATCAGTCATTTTCGTATGATAACTGTTGTCATATCAGTCATTTTCTTACCCATGATAACCTTCCTATTGTTTGTTTTGTCTCCAGAGAGCTCACCTATTAAAGCTATTTATGATAACTGTCTTCATATCAGTCATTTTCTTACCCATGATAACCTTCCTATTGTTTGTTTTGTCTCCAGAGAGCTCACTTATGTCTTCGTATAATAATTCTGTATTAGTTTTAGAGAAACATTTAACTTATTTGTTGGATAATTTACGTTGATCAATAATTCCTATCATGCTGGATCCCGATAATCACAATTTGAGGTCTGGATCCTAAAAAAAAAAAACAGTTTGAGGTCTGTTAGATCGGTCGTTGGTAGAAATTGTTCTCCAGATAATGGTTTTTACCTCCACGGTCATCTTGATTATTTCAAACCGAAACTCCATAAAAGTCATTACAAGTCTTTATTCTTGTTAATTTCCGCTGTTAGTGTATTATTAAACTATAGTCTACATAATAATAATAATAATAATAGCAACAACAACAACAACTACTACAATTATAATTCATATTGATAATGCGTCCTATCTAGTAGGATCCATTCAAGGGCGATGTACAATGATACCCCAAATAACATGTCTGTAAAAATCCTTTTATAGATTTATCTGTAAAAGCAACCTTGAACAGGTGTGTTGTTATAACGGATTTAAACATTTTCAAGAGACGACGCATTTCTAATATCTGCCGACAACCTTTTCCACAAGCAGTAAATGCACAATCACCATATGACTTGACCCGAGACACAGGCACCATTAATAGTATCTGACCTGGATAACCTGAGTTTTTGGGATGACTTTCTAATCGACACCTGTTCACACAATTATTCAGATACCATATCATTAATAGATTTATAAGTTATTAGTAAATTCTTGAAATGGATACGTTGTCTAACAGGTAGCCAATGTAGTTTTTAAAGAATTGGGGTGATATGATCATATTTTCTAGTATTTGTTACAATGCGAGCTGCACTATTCTGAATTCGCTGAAGGCGATTAATGTTATAATCAGATATGCCGTATAACAGGAAGTTACAATAGTCTATACGAGATGTAATAAAAGCATGAACTACAGCTACAAGTGTTCATACATGTTAATATATTGGTAAAAATTAACCCCTAGATATTGTACTAACCCATTAGGTGTAATCGAGGATGTACTCATTTATAATGCTGGTGTCTTTAGAAATTTAACACAATGTGGTGATGCTAAATATATAATATTTTGTTATTATTATTTAGTCTTAGAAGATTTTGAGTCATTGATAGCCGAATATTAGTAATACAATGTTCAAAAGTTTCAAGGAAGTGGAGAATTCTAACTCATTGTGAGGATCCATTGGTATATACAGCTGTGTGCCATCAGCACACAAGTGATATTTAACCCCGTATTGCTGCACAGTGATTCCAAGAAGATAGGTATACATTGTGAAACCAGAGGACCAAGAACTGAACCATGTAGTACACCAGATAATTAAAATTGAATATCAAATAAATACCACAAAGAGACACTCTTTGTGAGCGTTATTCCAAATAGGATCGGAACCATTCAGGTCCTTTACCCAACAGATGGAATATATCTTTGAAATTGGAGAAAATACACTGACTTACCTTGATCATTTGACATAAGAATAAAAATAATAATCTGAACAGGGAATGTTTCGGTGCTGTGAGCACTTTTATATGCATACTGTAGTGTTTCATTAAGGTCATTATTGACTAAATATTTGTTTAAACGGAAACGAACTGCCCTTTCTATACGTTTAGATACTAATGTAAGATTTGAAACAGGTTTGTAATTTGCAAAGTATCTAGAGATAATGATTTATTAACAATCTTTGTAATTGTGTTTATCCGAAAATCCAAATACTCTTTCACAAGTCTTGTAGGTATAGGTTCAACTGCTCAGAAAGCAGTAGTTGACATTTTCAGTAAATCCATCATGGACATGCAGGACTCTTATACCAATTGCTTACCCTGTGATAAGGTGCTGGAAAGGAACCCATCATGTTTATTTAATATCTTTTGACAGAAGAAGTTATTAAAACAATGGGCAATATTATTTCTCTGGCAGCCTGATTTGTTTTATAACACTTTATTCATAACACTGAAAACAGTCCTTTGATTTCCCTTGGATGCTTTGATCGTTTTATTATAATATTCTGATTTAGCAAAGGCAAGGCTAGTTTTAACTTGAAATTTACTGACCTTGAACATTTCATAATGAACACACAACCGTCCTGATCCACAGCCGCTCCATATACCTTCTGTGTCTCTTTGCAGCTTCTATATTATTATTGTATCATGGGATCAGTGGTCGTCTTGGCATTGTCTTTATCCTTTTAGGGGCGTGTTCATTTACAATGTCCCCGAATGTGCTATTATAGAGATCCACCTAGAGGATCCAATATCAGAGTAGAAACTCACAGTTCAGCAAGAAATGTATCCTTTTCAATTGATCTATATTTCACGCGTGGAATAACGTAAACTGAAACAGATCGTTTTTGTAAAGATACTTCAATATTAATAAGAAATAACCGCACAGTATGGAAGACTCAGTCACACTCTCGAGCAAATTCTCACCAGCAGTGGGATGACAAGATATAATACATGGCCAAAGTGTGTGCTATTTCTTTCGCATTCTGTCTGAGATAGGCAGATCTACGAATGCCAAGCCAGCTGTTTGGTATTTGGATTCCTCTGGCAATCCAACTGCTTATTGAAATCACGTAAGATCAACAGTTATACATTGTTCGTTGCAATCGATTGAACAAAATACGAAATGCTTTGAAGATATCTCCAGGTTTCCTGCCATTTTTAGTTGAGTGCACTCGGCAGATAATAGCCACACGAATACCTATCCCTAGATAGAAAAGTGAGTAGGTAATTGTAAAAAGACTGAATGTCCACCTTTTTGTGAATCCGAGCTGTATGAGGGGAAGAAAAATCCAGCTGGAGTCGCCTCACCAATATATTTCTGGTCTGAAACATTACCAGTCACCCAAGTCCTCGGAGAGCATCAAGATCCATACCCCTAACAACATCAGATATTTCATCAGATCGATGGTCAACTTATTAGATCAATACTTACATTCTGTACAGCTGTGCCATTATATGGTGTTATTGGCACAGTGATAAAATTACTTGCATCAGACCCTATTTCTGCTTTGGATGCTTTCAAGTTCGGGGGGGGGGGTCATCCCTAAAGAAATTACCGCCATGGTGTCTTATTGCAAACAGCCAATCTTTAGTATAATTAATTATCTAAATATGAGAAAGAAATAGGTGAAAGGGAAATTCTGGTGGATTTACAACAACAACGTCAACAACTCTCAACCATTAACACATACACAACCCGTCAACAACTCTCAACCATTAACACATACACAACCCAAAACTGGTTTCTTAGCGTAAACAATAGAGTGGGCGATATTATGGGACGTCAAATGATCGATTAAAAAGAAAACACACAAAACAAATACAAAAACAACTAAATATAAGCAATTTATACCAATATCGATTAAATCATTATTATATATTATGCAAAATAAAGTAGTTCCATTAGCGTAACTTATCTGATAGCTGAACTATCTGGAAAATAGTCCCAACTAGCGGAGCGTGTATTATCTGTATTGTGACATCCTTCTATATGAGTTTAGTACAAATAATATCAATTTGATCTTGTAGTTGTTTAGTATTGATTATTTGACTATTGTGTTACTGTTACACTTTAGTGTCTCATCTTGATCTCTGATGGTGTCATTTATATAAATCATAGCATCATCCCGCACCATGCTATCTTGATAACTCACTCCTTGCTTCTTATTTAATTTCCATTCCATCACCCTGTCTAAAACACTGCTATGTTTTATTCCCTGCAGTCTTAATTTATAGCTTCATCTAATTCCACACATTCTGCATATGTTTTACAAGAAAAAGCTTCAACTTGAATCTTACTAAGTGCCCAAGACCTATATACTGATGGCACTTTGCCTTTTGTCACAGCTCATTATATGTGAGTGAGCAATATGATTTGATATAAAGAGTGATTCTAAATCTGGGATATCTTCAAACGTATGCTCAGATGAAGTAACACTGTGTGTACTAATTAATTTATTCGTACATCGTTGTGTTAATCAATCAATTCAAGCGACAAAAGATACAAGCATAATTTGTGGTGAACGAAAAACTCCGGTCAAATTCACATTGATTTCTAACAATTAAAATAGAACCTTTAATTGGAAGATGACATAACCCGGTCTGATCTATTTCACTGTCATTGAAGCCCATTAGATTAGATATTTCTATGTAAAGTACCCAAGAAGGAAGCTGTTAACAACCGAATGTACAATTAGATTGATGGAACTGAAGAAAAGCGTACATCTTGCGCATAAATGGAGAACGAATAATCTATTGCTAACTAATTGGTTCGGTAACTTGACAACGATATTCTGTTAGGGACGTTTTGGGATCATAATTTTGAAGTATCGTATTAATTATCTAATACTACAAAATATTTATTTGTATCATCACAAGTTAATTCGTTATCAGTTTTGTTTGACCTAACTCTAACGTGTGTTGTACTTTGGACTAGATTGTCTCGCAAGTAGAACTTAAACAAAGGGTAAAGGTCACTTATTATTTTACCTTTACGTTATAATATATAATTACTGCCCAGTAAGTATATTGTTATGACGAATTACCACCCAAAGTGAAGACACGGGTGATAATTGTCTACCTCAGACAGTAAATAAACATCCCAACATCTCGACTGGACAATAATTAGTTTCCTATACAGAAGGTCTTTGTTTACACAACAATTATACATCGTCATACAAATAGGAAGATACAAACTTGAGTTTATTAATGTAATATCTTGGGGGGGGGACGGGTGATTGTTTTTCCAGTTCTCTGTCAAACTCTAAAACATAACCATCACTACAACCTGATGAATCCCCCATTTAAGGTAGTAATAATTACTACAAGCTGAGTGCTTAGGTCATTTCATTCCATTTGAGTCAACTCAATGATGTATTTGTAGTATTATGCCACGCTGTTTGATCAATAATGTATCTATATTTCAATTTGAGATTTAATAATACAATATATTGAGTATGGTTCATTACTACGAACATACATTTATATTTGTCGTAATTGGATTGATACAATACCTAACTAATCGTAAATTAACATATAGCTGTATGTTGGTGAGTGTATCATACCATCAACAGCTGCCCTGTAATTAACATTAATACGTTTAAGCAAACAGTTCAATAAATTACCTGACATCAATCCTGCAATACCTTCCCAATTTATGTTTACGTATCCTGGAATACAGGAAGTAAACAAGTAATTCAGTGATGTTCTTCCTGTCTTAAGAAGCAGCAGCCAAAATATAATAAAACTAATGTTTCATCATCTCCTTCACAGTCACGTGTTTTTAGGAATTATGACGGCAATCTTGGGGCTCCGGGTTCTAGCGGTAGCGGGTTGAATCACAGATTACTACCACCCGTGTTCGAATCTCGGCGTGGACATATCTTATAATGAGAACTGTTTTTCATTCAAATAAACAAATAAGAATATTTTGGACAAACACATACACACACACACACACACACATAGGGTTAGCTGTTAGGTTCGAGTAAATCATAGAGACGATATTCCGTTCTAGTCCAGTAATAATCCATTGTGCGGTATTGCTACTTTGTTTTTATTTTAGTTTAATCGCTTCAGTGAGTCCATACTGAGTTAGTGTACATTCTCTTTGTTATGAACAAACTGTAATGTTTGTTAACACGCTGAGGCTATATATAGGGCTTGAATTTTCACTTAGGTTAGAGAAGAACTTCGACGCCAGACCAGTCGGACGTGTATTGATACATGGTTCATATAGGTAGGATTTATTCAGTTATTCGAACGCAGAATAAAGCTGAGGTCAGCATCTGAGATGTCGAAATGCTTTATATACAGGTTTCTTTTGGACCACAGAAAATTACTGTTGAATGTAAACTGTGGTGTCAAAATAGTTTATGATATGTATGTAGCAAGTCACCATTGAACCACACGCACGTGTTGTTTGTTGCGAGCTGTGGTATCAAATGGTATGTTTTTTACGTGCTTCCGCTTTTTGTACGTAGCCTGCATGTAGCCACTTTCCTGTGGGCGTGACATATTTGTCGCGTACGAAAAGCGAATTAGCTGGTTCCCACAGGCTGATGAGTAGACCAGACACATGCTTAGGTATACGCGCACATTTATCAATATGTGGAGGTATGGAACATTTTATTTTTAGATTAATGTATATATAGTTGTATTTAGATTTATGGAGGTAGGTCTCGAAGGTTGTTTAGATATGTTGATGCTCTGTGCCTGTTACCTCTTACTATGTAACCTAAAAACACACACACACACACACACACACACACACACACACATATATATATATATACATGTATTAATATAAGACTAACCTTAGGAGCTACGAACTTTAATTATCTCTCTCTCTCTCTCTCTATATATATATATATATATATATATATATGTC
>JAODUP010001194.1:0-75000 GCA_025642065.1 Paralvinella palmiformis | reverse complement strand
TCCCCGTTTATTTTAAATAATCAGGGAGACGGCAGCGCCATTTAACGTGGTCAGCCACCCACGATGTAGTGAGCCGAGAAATTAATCCATTGAAAAGTTTCGACCTCTTACGGGGTTCGAACCTGCGACCGTTGGCACTAAGTGCTGAGAGCTTAACCGCTAGGCCACCGGAGCTCACTACTAGGTTATGTTTTGTTTGCGTATTTTATGTGTGGGTTTGAGAGAGAGAGAGAGAGAGAGAGAGATTCCCTTACATATGTGTGTGTGTGTGCGTGTGATGTTATTAATTAACATCACTATTATTCTCTTTACTTACCCTTAAATCGCTAATAACCCACAGATATTTGTATGATGTTGTAAATTGTTTTATTCATTATCGCAGGTCTCGAGAAATGTGAGATAAAGAGATATTTATCACGTGACAACCTATTTATAAACAATTTCTACTTGTTGTCTATACATGCAGCCTCATCTAAGTGTAGTTGATGTAAAACATAACGTTAACATAATAACACAAAAATGGTGTATGTCTTCTCAAACAGTTGAAGTAATTAAAAATAAGACAGAATGCAGGTCGAATACTTGTTACCTTTATTAATAATTTTGACATATAAACCTTTTTCATTTTACCTGCAATGACGCCAAACATAATACAATCCATGCTCTGTAAGCATTTATTATTATTATTATTATTAATATTATTATTATTATTATTATTTATTATCGTTGTTGGTATTGCCGTATCAAAATAATAAATGTATTATCTAGTCAGGTAAGTGATTTATCAAAGTGATATGTGTTGAATTTATGAATATCCACCATTATGATTTTATAAGATACAATCTCCTTGAATGTTTATTTTTACAAAGACGTAATTTTTCGACCAGAATCGAGCGAATCTTAACAATTCACAGGAGATGGCACTTTTTCGAGAGTATATTTGCAATCCTTCGATCATTTCTAATGCGATCATTCGTCTTATTTCGCTATAATTTCCACCCGATGTCCGATCCCCGTTTTATGGGAATATTTCATGGATATTTCTAGTCAGTGAAGAAGAACCAGAACTTGCCGCATTGTTCAAACAATTGATCGAAGATCTCAACTTCGAAGAACACATCGACGTCAGAGATGACGAAATACACCGGAAGTGTTATTACAAAGGAGAACTCTTTGACGAAGTACACACATTGTTCAACAGAAAAGAGATACGTTCGGATCAGTTTGGAGATTTCTCGGTAACTCCTATTGTCTCTTATTGTCTTTTTTGTTGGCCTACCAACATCTATGTTCGATAAACAGTAATTTAAATACGAACAATAAATAAATTAGTCAGATGGTGAGTGAGTGAGTGAGTGAATGAGTGAGTTTACACTCAGTACTATTCACTACTGTCATATAATGCCTTGGAGCTACTCCCTAGGGACATGATATGTTTAGATTTAGTATTTTACCCTTCTTTAGCTTCTTTCCCTTTAGAAAACATTCTGTCCAATTAACCTATGATCTTATCATGATAGACCACTGCTCAATTTCAATAGACTCGAACTGAGAACCTGTCACTTTTATACCGATCACTTTACCCGCAATCTACCTAAACCCACTAGCATTAAAGTGGACACGTTGTTATAAGTTGTCTAATCTCCATAAAGATATTTCTAATTACAGGTCATCGTATCAAGGATTGATGGTAACATTGCCGTGAAACAAGAGGAATACGTAGGACGTCCAAAAATTATTATCTCAGTTATCGTAGATGAAGATTATATGATCGTGGTTAGTACAATGTTAATTGTTCCTTGTTAACTGTTCCCGGTTAATTGTTCCTTGTTAATTCAACAAGGCAATTAATTCGCAAAATCCTTATAAAATAAGGCTTTATGGGTCGGAATAAATTGTTTCTAACTGAAAGAGTGTCACAAATTATTTTCAGGGTAAAGATTTATTCTTACTTAATGATAGTGATTAAATAATTATTAAGATTTTGTTCTAATTTTCTTTCTGATTAGCACAAATCTGCCGTAATAGAGGATGATTATGTCACGGTGACCAGACGTTTTCGAAGAGTAAACAAGAAGAACACAGCAAGAGAAGGGATATAGACACAACACAACAATAACAGGGACTATCATTTATTGTTGTATATATCATATATAATTAATGATTTATTTACTGTAATGTAACAGAACTGACACACAATATATTATTAGTATTTACGATATATTTGTGTGTTTATTTAATCTAATTGTGACTGTGTACTTTGTGCTTGTACATGAATGTTTAGGTTTATGGCTGTAGATTATTTTGTAGATAAAAGTGGATATAATTATATCACATTAATCTGACATCGTGGTTTATTGGCTAAAAAGTAAGTAAGTAATGATTGTGATACAAGTTATGAAGGATTATGTGTATAACGAATATATTGTAAATTGAATAAAGAAAATATATCCCAGGTTGCTGACTTTTATCAATATTATGTTTCGTGTAAGAATATTTAAGTATATCAGCATTCTTAGAACATTTATTTCCTACAATATTGTCATACACACGTCTCAAGGAGGAAAGAATATGTCGCTTCTAATACAGAAATTTCATGTCTTTTTGCGATAGAGTATTAATTTGTAACTGAATTCGATAAAAAATCAATGATAAGAATCATAGTATAATACTCTAAATTAACTTTATATAAGACACGATACATTATATTATTAACAATTATATCATTTCAATAATAATGTCGGTTGTTTCATCCAGTAATTAAGTTTCTCTGTACAGTCATTTCTTCACCAAAGACGACAGATTTGACTGATACAATATTAAAATTAATGTCCCACGTACATAACTTGTTTGCATTAATAGGTTTACACACCTCCGCATTAACACAAACATGGCGGAATATCGAGAATTACTCAACAACAAATAAAAACTACATCTATACATCAATAAATATAATCATGAGCAGCCAGTGTCGATTAATACACTACATCAATTATCACAGCTTTGACACATTTAATGGGAAGTTAATTAGTGTTAGTGCCGAGCCACATTCCTACGAGTGCTAGTTTATCAATATTCTGCACCACGGCACGATTAACCTCAGGTGTGGTTTTAATTCTCAAAGATTAAATATTTAAGAAAACACATCAACCTCCTGATGTGTAAACGGTTTATGATTTCTACAGGATCAGATATGATTCCAGCTAAATTACTGAAGATTGACTCCAAGATTGAAGGTTATCCTGTTTGTTGTTTATTGAATCCAGGTCTGTCACAAATAACTTTGTTAGACGTTACTATAAGCTGATGTTTCAACGATATATAAAAACAATTAAAAAGTATTAATGTAGGGAACTATAAACCAGTTAGTAATCTACCCATCATGTCAAAGTATTCGTGAGAAATTCTTCAAATCACATCGTATATCGATCAATCGTTTCATCGTTGTGCTTGAGGCGTTTAAAAGGTTTTAGTTGCGAAACATTATTGATGAGTACGATAGAAAGTATCAAATGTTCTCTGGATCAAAGCGAAATTACCTACGGGGTCCTCATGGACTTGAGTCGGGCCTTTGACTGCGTCCCATACAAATTATTAATAGCCAAGTTCAGACGATATGATGTATATATGTGGACATCTGATGTAATTAGCAATTATCTAATAGATCCTAGTCAACATGTTAACATCGAGATCCAGATTAATGAATGTATCCATGTGTTGTTGTTTTTTTGTTTGGTTCACTTAGTTATAATGTTCTTATTAATGACATAATTGTTTTTTAAATTAATGATGATGTTTAAATGTCTAATTATGATGCCGATGATGATACTGTACTTTGTCCTGATATTTGCCTGAAGCATGCTAAAGTCAGATTATCATAAAAATGTAAATAAATTAATAAGATGATGATGATTGATGATGATTGATGTTTTACGGCCACTTTTGTGCACATGGTAGGCTAAATGGGCCGAGCGACCTCCAAAGGTAATAAAGCGAAGTCAAAGATGAAACACCCTTTAGTTATGCCCAGGCCGAGATTCGAACGCGGGTGACATTGATCTGTGATCCAACACGCTACCGCTAGACTACGGAGGCGCCCTTATTATGTACGCTGTGATGTGTATGCTGTGTAGGGGGGTGTCGTGTAATGAAGCAAAACTACTTCGAAGATTTCAGCTAACTAACCTTTACTCGTAACGAAGTAGTTTTATTTGCTGTAACACTACTTTTTACTACGCTACTTTCAACTGCTCGTTAAGTCATAACAAAACCCGCGACTTAGGAGACGATTAATACAGTTTCTGCCAATTACAATTACAAGTTGTTATAGCATGTTTCAGCTGAGGCCGACTGATTTCTATGATTCATCGAAATTAAATTTGTAATCGTTTTTGGCGACACTAACTTTGAGACTGAGCTTTCGTTGAAGTAGGACTTTGTTCAGTGAACTGAAGACAAAAGCCTAGGTGCATATCTGTGGACGCGATGAACTTAGGTGACAACGCATGTCTGTGAAGCCAGTGAATAACTGCGTGTTTTATTGTCATATTTTGTGTTACCATAAATTGTATCTTCTTATTTTACTTCGATTACTTTTAGAAAGTAGTTGATTTGTAGATTTGTACAGGTTTACTTTTACTTCTACTTAAGTACAAAATAAAAGTAGTTAAGTCACCCGTCATGTTGTGACATATGTATGTTGTGATATGTGTATGTTGTGATATGTATGTTGTGATATGTATGTTGTGACATATGTATGTTGTGAGATATGTATGTTGTGATATGTATGTTGTGATATGTATGTTGTGACATATGTATGTTGTGATATGTATGTTGTGATATGTATGTTGTGATATGTATGTTGTGATATGTATGTTGTGATATGTATGTTGTGATATGTATGTTGTGATAGATGTATGTTGTGATATGTATGTTGTGATATATGTATGTTGTGATATATGTATGTTGTGATATATGTATGTTGTGATATATGTATGTTGTGACATATGTATGTTGTGATATGTATGTTGTGATATGTATGGTATGATATGTATGTTGTGATATGTATGTTGTGATATGTATGTTGTGATATGTATGTTGTGATATGTATGGTATGATATGTATGTTGTGATATGTATGTTGTGACATATGTATGTTGTGATATGTATGTTGTGATATGTATGGTATGATATCTATGTTGTGATATGTATGTTGTGATATGTATGTTGTGATATGTATGTTGTGATATGTATGTTGTGATATGTATGGTATGATGTGTATTTTAATATGTTTACGTTATAAAAGGTATTTCATTATATGTATGCTGGGATATGTATGTTATGGAATATATGTTATTATATGTATTTTATGATAGGTATGCTGTTATATGTAACATATATATATATATATATATATATATATATATATTATTATGATATATGTTATGAAATGTTTTAATTAAACTGTTGTTGGTATCTGAAGATGGCGTCCAATATCTAGAATAGACTCAGATATAAACCCATGCAGAAGCGAATATATTAACACTTGAATTAATAAAACTAGTTGTAGGCCTGTAAATGATGGGGTATGGACCCCTAGTTGACCCCCTAGTGCCCGCCAGATGCGGTCCTCTAGACCCAGTTGACCGCCCTAGTGCCCGCCACATGCGGTCCTCTAGACCCAGTTCCACCAAATATCGAGAACAAAAGCTTCGCGTACATAAAGAATCAGCAATTACGTGCGCGCACCGGAAGTACAGGAGTAAGGGTGCGATGCGATGACGTCATGCGTACATAGAATCCGTCCTACTATATCGTACGCTTCCTGTAGTCTCTTTTCTGGTTGAACCTCTCGAGGAACGAATACATTAACGGAGCGAACATAGCATTATCAATTACGTACATAGCCATCGCAAAAATAGGTCACTACTAATGACTATATCTTGATATGTATATCTGCTCAACTTTGGTTAAAGCTTATTACACAAAGACGCGATATCCAAAGTAAATACACTATATAGCAACTACAGGAAGTACTCGAGTTACTGCGGCTCAGACTTATGACATCTCGTCGTTATGAACGAACCTCCATAAACGCTTAAAAGTTGTTGTTTCCAGTTACCGACAAGAGTTCGTGGTTACGGATCGGGGAACTAATGATAATGGCCGAAATGGCAGCTATTTTACGTGTCTTAGCTACCTCAAATGAGGGAGACGTATAGGGTCTGTAATTTACTGCTTCACCAGGAGGAATAATTTTAAATAAATTTAGAATTTACAATGTATGACATATTCGGTGGAGAAAACATTGCCAGTTGCTAGCTTGTGGTGTGGCGTGCGCGGAAGAATTGGTCGTCAAGTGTTGCGTAGCCAGGTGGGAAGTCTCTCAGTTCCCGCCATATGCTGCGTACGTAAACATGGATCTCGTTCGTAAGGTGAGACCTCCTGTACAAATATTTTAGGCCTGAATCGAAGCCATCATTGTAGCGTATATACACGACCAGGCTCTATTATCCAAGGTAAACATACAACATAGCCATGGCATTCGTACACATACACTCGGCAGAGTTTAACAGGAGCGGCGCAGCAGTTTAGGCTCAGTGGATCAGCAGTTTTCATAGACTCTAGTGAAGCAGCATTCATATAGGAACTCCATTGCTGTGATAAGCCGTTCGGTCTAGGATATAAATATATGAATGATATCGCTGATAGTTTCGTCTTTCTGCGACTTGCTCTATAAAATAAAGTTTTAACTGCCCAAGTATGGCTGCCTTTCTGCTCCTTTGAGCCGGCACAATCTAGAAAATTCGCATTATAACAATAAAGAATAGTGAAATCGCGCACTCCAGAAAATACGCGTTATAACATTTTCGTCTGCAAATAAATTATGATGGCCACTCTTACGAGGCGTATTGAGGAGGAGGATCCGACTCGCAGATTTGCTGCTGGCACAAACAGACACGCACGTTATGGTGAAAACAACCTTTTATTAAGCTGGCTCTCAACTCGTCTGTGTTCTGCTTCATGAGTCAGATTTTTGTCTCCTCATTCATAGCTGCACAATCTTGCAGTTTCAATGTTGCTCTATCCCCTATAACGACTTTCATTTTGTAGTACCTTCGGATTTCGTCAAAGATGAGGCGAAATTCGTGGTGAGAGATTTCTCCGTTAACCAGGACGCTAGAACGTTGGTATGTAATAGTATTTAGCTTGTTTCAGGCCAATACTCCGATATCGTCATTTTTCTTGACTGTGGTAGTAAGTCAGCAACTGATAAACTTGCTATCTGTACCCAGAATCTCACAGGCCAGAGCGCGAGTTTCTTGGCCAAGGATGGCGAGGGATGCGATGATGGTAGACTCTTGGCCAACTCTCCCAAACCCCATTCCCATGCCGTTAATGAGGAGTACAGTAACCACACCACCTGGTGTGTGGACCTCTTGGCGGTACGTTTTTTACAATGAGGTCCCTTTATCACAACTCATCATCCAATTGTTTTTTCAGTTGAGATATTTCCAGAAGTCAGTAGTACATCAGTTGTGTTGTCATGTCAACAATTACAAGATCAGATGAAGTTTCTGTCATATTGTCAACAATGACTCAGTCACTGACCTAGTGAATAACCGAGACAGAGTGAAGCAGTAAGAATTAACTTCGCAGTTTACTTCATTAATGCATTAGTACAAGTATACATTCGAAGATATTGTTGTACAAATCAGGATAAATTGTTTCTTGGGCATCAACGGATGCCGCCAGTCGCCTTTATTTTGGCGCATATTGCTTGTTTCTCTTAACAAGAAGCCCACAGAACTCCTCGATGTGTGCTTGGGGCTTTGTACTCTTCAATTAGATTTATCTATTTTCAAGATACATCCAACCCCACTGGGAATAACGAAAGCTCTTTTTATAGCGGTCACTATGGAAGGTTTTCTGAAAACTGAAACTTGTTCACCAAACCGCTTATCTTAATGATGAAATGTCGAAAATAGCGTTATGGTATACATATATACGTATTTAATATATATATATATATATATATATATATATATATATATGGAGGGGGATAGGCAAGAAGGATGTGATATTGCAAGAATACAGACTTCATTATGGTTCAAGCCTATAATAAATCGCTTATCTTAATGATGTATACATACGTATTTAATATATATATATATATATATATATATATATATGTAGGCAAGAAGGATGTGATATTGCAAGAATCCAGAATCTTTATGGATCAAGCCTATAATAAGATATGTTTGGACCTCTTTAACAACACCTTTTGAACTCTCTAACATGTTTTGAACTCTAATATCTTTTGAACTCTGACATCTTTTGAACTCTTTGACACCTTTTGAACTTCTTAACATCTTTTGAACTCTTTAACATGTTTTTGTCAACGATACTCGACGTATTAGACAGACACTAAACGAAATAGCACAATGAAGTAATAATGGTTTAGCGAATATTATGATAAAGAACCTTTGTAACTCCTTTAATGGTATCTTTTTCAATATTGGACCATATTTTGCACTATATCAGAAAGATATTTCATCTTTCACTTCGCCTAATTATTTTTAGAAGTAGGTCAGACAATTTATCTTACCATATCCACAAAACTGGCTTTAAAGGTCACAGGAAAAGCTTTCCCAAAGTAGACAAAATGTTAGTGTTATATATTAAAATCAATATCAATCAGATATTTAATTTTTCCTAGGAATAAAGTTACAATGGTTTTAAAACTTGCTTTGCTTGCATCTCCATGGCCGAAACTTAATAATCGAGAATCTTCGAAAAGTTTCGGAATGTGACGTCATCACTCCACGTGGCCTTGCTTAACCTGTGCTATGTGTTCCATATTGTCTTTACTAAACATATAAAATGGTGTATTGTGTCGCATACAATTGTGCAAAGAAATATACACCAATGATTAACTGATTATATCCGACGTGTAGGTTCTGTCAGAACCCGGCCCGAAACAACAACAACCCATCGAAAATTACAAACACAAATGGCTAAAAAACACATCCCTGTATATCTAGTAGAGGCCATACATGGAAGAGCCCCATGCATTCACCGGGCTCCCGTCTACAGACGAATACCACTTTATTTTAAATGAAGTTATGGGATAGGAGGAGGAGGAGGGAAATACTCGCATTCAGGCCCAGGGTGTTGACTTATCAATTAAACTTGTACCAAAACAAACAACTCTTGTTGTGGACCGGGGCTGGGTGTAGGTGGCATAGGTGTCTGTACTGGGTCCGCGTGTGCACTTCCTGCAGCTAATTCTTCACAATTAATACTGTCTGCGACTCTTCCCGGGAGTGGTTCAAAACTGTAGGGCTTGATATTCCTGAGAATGTCAAAACCTTCTTAGGAATCTGACATTTTGTCTGTCAACTGATCAGAACGCTTGTAAACAAGCTGTGGCACTACGTGATGTTTGGCAAAAATGACGTCACACCATAACAATAATAACATAGCACTTATTATAGCGCCAGATATTCTAATGCTTAATTCAAGGGCGCTCAACAAAATGAAATAAACAAATTTACATTATATACAAGTTAACAATAATGCCTATCGTCAGCCATATACCTGTGTGAACAAGTGAAGCTTTAGCAGAGATTTAAAGTTAATTAATTTGTCTGTGGGGCAAATTGAGAAAATACTCTGTCCCAAGCCATTTGTAATCTGGAACGAGGAAAAGTCAGGAGAAATGAGTCAGACGATCTTAGTTGGCGTTGCGGTTTATATGTGTCCAATAATAGTGTTAGATAGTCCGGTGCCAAATTGTTGAGGGCTTTAAATGTTAAAAGGAGAACCTTAAATATAATTCTGTGTCTGACTGGAAGCCAGTGGAGTGCTCTGAGTATTGGGGTAATGTGGTCTCTCTTTCTAGTTTTAGCTGCCTATAGCTGCCTTTTCTCCACTCGTTGGAGCTTGGCTATAGATGTTTTTGTTATACCAAACTAGCATGGCATTGCAGTAGTCCAATCGGCTACTGATAAAAGCATGTACAAGTGTGCTGGCAGATTCTTTGGAAAGACAATTTCCGATGGATGAAATATTGTGGAGGTGGAAATAAGCAGCCTTCCAAATGTGCTTAACGAAGTCGTCCATGGTGAGTGATTGGTCAAACATAGCTCCAAGATTGCGTACTGTTAGTGTCGGAACAATGGGAGCTCCTCCAACCATGATCTGTGATATACAGTGAATGGATCTGTGTAATTTGGATGTCAATATGAGTAGCTCAGTCTTATCATCATTCAGTTTTAGTTGTTTTCGACCATCCAGATACGTATATCGCTGATACAGTTTTCAACCTGAGTGAGTATTGATGTTGTATCATGATGGTCAATAGAGTCAAATGCCATGTTTAGCTGAGTATCGTCGGCATAGAACTGAACGTTTAAATCATGGGTTCGTGCTATGTCACCAATGGGAAGTGTATAGATGGTGAAAAGGATGGGTCCTAGGATTGACCCCTGAGGGATTCCAGATAGTAGCGTAGCTATTAGTGAAAATGCATCACCTATGCTGACTCTTTGACTCCTACCAGATATATATGACTTCAGTCATGTAAGCACAGTTCCACTAATGCCTAACCAGGTCACCATACGTGACAGTAATAGATTGTGGTCGACGGTGTCAAATGCAGCGGATAAATCTTTAAAAAAACAAGATGACAGTCGTCTTGTCATCATACGGCTATCGTTCTGTACCTTTAATAGAGCTGTTTCTGTACTACTGAACGTTCTTTACGCCGATTGTAGGGGATCGAGTAGCTTAACTGTCATATGTTTGATGATTCGCGACACAGCAGGTCGTTCTATTAATTTGAATAGAAATTGAAGTCCTGAGAATAGAGATTCGTTGACCATCTTGGTGATAGTAGGGAGTAAGGTGTCAATCTGAGCTTTGATCAGCTTTTGATTTGTCGAACAGGGAATATCTTGTTTTTGAGTGGGGAATGTTTGTCCATGAGAGTCCTCAGAGTTGAATTGTACTGACACACCATGGCATCGAGTTCCATTGTAGGGTGTCTTAAGATTGCACTCTCTCGGGTGTCATCATCTAGGCAGTTTTGATCAATTGCTCTGATTTTTCGAAAGGATATTGTTCTGGTCGGTCGTGGTGGTTTAGACATATTCAGATGAATGTGTATGGCCATATGATCAGATATCATAGAATGTACAGATGCCATGTGTACAATGTTATCATCTTGGCGAGTAACAGCGAGGTCTATGATGTGACCATCCCCGTGGGTAAGTTCTGACACATGTTGGACCATATTTGTGGAGTCCAGAAGGTCAATAAGCCTTTTTGTGATAGCATTTTAATTGTAATCCCACTGAATGTTGTAGTCCCCAACAATAAATAGTTGTCCAGACATGAGCGAGTACTGATCTATGGAATATGTTCTTGGTGTTTAGCATTTAAACACGTTTGACAGTGATGTGCTTAGCACATCTTTAAATTCTAAGCACATAAAACATGTTTAGATTTTGCTGCTTAATTAAATGTTCATGGTGTTTAGCATTTAAACACGTTGGTCAGTTACGTGTTTAGGTGATCATAATATTCTAAGCACGCGCAAAATTTAAACATGTTTAGATTATTGTCATTTAGCAAGTATCCTTTATGCTCAAATGGACAAATTTTATAATTCGATATTTTGCAAACTTCATAATTAAATCTTACTGGGGGCAAGTGAGAAAACATTATCTCATTATCAGGGTTTCTACAGAAAGACTGGTCAAGTCAACATTTTCCGAGACATACAGTGTCTCCCTAAATAGCAGGGCAACTCCACCACCACGTTTTCCAACTCGTGACACACACCTTACCTTATATCCTGGTGGTGTAATATCTCCCTTTGCTTTCTGCTCATTGTTGCCAGAACGGAACCAGGTCTGTCATGGCCAAAATCATGGTCTTGTATATAATCCAAGATTAATCCAGCTTTATTCCGGGTTGATAGACAGTTAATAATACATATGTTGAGTGGTTTGTCTGGCTTTGAAATATTAAGTGGAATAGGTGTCAAGTTGATCATGTTAACACTGCCTTGTTGGGAGAATGGAATCGCGTTGCACAATGCTATTGTTTGTTGCTATCATAGTTCTTTGGCTTTTCTCCACCGAGCAGATATTATATATGCACAGATTGTGAAATGTTCCCAAGTTCACGCGATAGTTTGACTCTGTGCCAACAGAAATGAATTGTTCCTTCGTGTAATTTAACTCAGCCATGGTAATGGTGAGCACCATGAGCACTACACCAATAATATTGATATATTCATTGTCATATGTCACAACATAAATTCATCCATAATTTCATTGTCTGATAGAATTTCTCCACAAAATACAGGCAATCCGCATAGCATTAGTAATACTCCTAATGGTATAATAAGCGTTCATGCACCCCCGCGTAAAGATGGAAACATTCCGGTAAATACCAGAAGCTAACATTTGTGGCAACCTGTTGGTGCACAACATACACACGCGCATAACACCTAGCGAGTGTAGTACCCACTAGCAATAGCTCGTGAAATGGATTACAATAATTCTTTGTTATGTTATATTTACTTCGAATTGTTAAATTTATTTTCCCGAAAATAGCCAATATAATTATATCCTTTATAATCCAGAGTTGACTTTTTAAACTTCATTATTTAATAGACAATAGAGAGAGCAGCATTATAATGTTGCGGGCCGATATCGATGGGCCTTAAAAATGCATCAATTTCGATGGGACTTAAAAATGCATCAATTTAATTATATGCATGTGTTCGTGTGTGTATGAACATGTGTGTGTGTGTTTGTGTATGAACGTGTGTGTGTTTGGGTATATGTCTGTGTGTATACCTCCCGCATAGACGTCTTATACCAGTCATTCTGCACAAGTGGCTTGAGATCGCCGCCCACAACTGTAGTGTTACAGACTGCCACCAGATGTCGCACTAATTGTAAAATTGTTTATAATATTTTCACTACAAAACTTTAGAAACCAATCAAGGAAAAGTTACATTAAACAGAAAATATGAGAAATGACATTGTAACCTAGCAAAACGAAAGATTATTACCTTGTGTAAAAGACACACACACACACATGTACGTGCATGAGAAAATGAACAAGCAGTCCCAGACAGGTGTATGATTGTATGCTAGGGTCACCGAGTGAGTGAGTCAGTCAGTATGTAGTTTGGGAAATAGAATCTAGTGGCGTTTCCAGGTAGAAACATCTCTTAAAGACGGGTACGAATCGATCAAACAACCCGAAGGTTGTCAACATGATATGAAGGTTGTCAACATGATATTCGTTCGATATTGACCATATTTATACTAAAGTACATAATATATTGATATGTGACGTAAAATAACAAATATATTACATCAGATAAATAGACTAACCATAGATATATAATATGGACAGAAACTTAGCACATTGACGAACATAATACTATCTGTTTCCTCACTGATTACATTATGTGTTAATAAAATAAATAGAAACAAACCTACAATAATTAAATAAACATAACCATCAGTGTGTATTATGCACAATCAAAATAGCCATCAATGTGTATTGTGTACAATTAAAATAAGCATCATTGTGTATTATGTACAATTAAAATAAGCATCATTGTATATTATGTACAATTAAAATAAGCATCATTGTGTATTATGTACAATTAAGATAACCATCATTGTGCATTATGTACAATTAAAATAACCATCATTGTGTATTATGTACCATCAAAATAACCATCATTGTGTATTGTATATAATAAAAAGTACCACCATTGTGTACAATAAAAATAACCATCATTGTGTATCGTGTACAATCAAAATAACCATCATTGTATATTATGTACAATTAAAATAAGCATCATTGTGTATTATGTACAATTAAGATAACCATCATTGTGCATTATGTACAATTAAAATAACCATCATTGTGTATTATGTACCATCAAAATAACCATCATTGTGTATTGTATATAATAAAAAGTACCACCATTGTGTACAATAAAAATAACCATCATTGTGTATCGTGTACAATCAAAATAACCATCATTGTATATTATGTACAATTAAAATAAGCATCATTGTGTATTATGTACAATTAAGATAACCATCATTGTGTATTATGTACAATTAAGATAACCATCATTGTGCATTATGTACAATTAAAATAACCATCATTGTGTATTATGTACCATCAAAATAACCATCATTGTGTATTGTATATAATAAAAAGTACCACCATTGTGTACAATAAAAATAACCATCATTGTGTATCGTGTACAATCAAAATAACCATCAGTGTGTATTATGCACAATCAAAATAGCCATCAATGTGTATTGTGTACAATTCAAAATGATCAGATTTCTTTAAATAAGTCTTGCCAAAATCTGTTGTGGAAAGATTATTTTATGTACTAACAATCTTATTCTTTGTATTATATAAATGAGTGTCAATATTTAATCTAATTATATTCTGTAATGGCATATATAATTTGAAAAGCTTGGTAATAGGCAAAACGCTAAGGCTCTGATATGGCAATACTTCCATTTTCTTACCCAATATGTCATGATTCAAGAACCAACACAATTCCTGAAAGAGTAGAGTGATAAAAGTGCCAGATATTTCAGGTGGTATTGAAGTTCTATTAATTCTGTCTTGCCACACAAAAATACCCATAAACATTACACAGTGTGTTTTATTAGAATATTTCATAATTACCCAGTCGATGAAAATCGTATACCAGTACAAGTAGCATATTTTGTACTAAAGTTCAATTATAATATTACATCAAAAGCATGACTGTAATTTAACATACCTAATCAATAAGTAATTGGTAACATTTATTTGATTGGATTTCAGAGATGATTTCATGGAAGAAGTTTAGAGTATTTTCAATTAATAAAGATAGCCTCTTCCTTTTGCTCCAAACCCGAAACTGTTTTGTAGCAACTAGCATTTCGGCACTTCCTTCGCACATGTGCTATGCCAGTAAGCTTCATTTAATCAACGCCAGAAAACATATTAATTTACGTTAAATCAGACATTGAAATTTTACCAATTTTATTTCACCTCTGTATTTGAACATTGTGTGAACATAGCACTACAATTACTTTATAAATGAATTATTAACTCACCCATCACCTAGACATCAAAAGATTTGCCAAAATAGATTTAGAATTTGAGCGAAGCATCTTTATTCTCTCACAACAATATCCCAGAATGTTGAGAATGATAACCAACATACTGAAATATTTGCAGATACTGCCATACATTTCGTATGCTACCAAGAATTTTAAAAGTTTACTCATATAATGTGTGTGTGTGAAACATTAAAGTTTAATCCCTTACCCAGTCCTGTTTCTATCCAGCACACATCTCAACTCCCAAGGGAGCATACAATGCCTGTTGCCATTAAATATGCAAGGCGCCATTCAAACACATAGCCATCATGTCCTGTCGGGTTCCTATTTTATGGATGAGTGAACTAGTCGCCACATGATGGCATTGCAGCTCCCGGAGCCTCGAACTCCTGACCCTTCAGCTAAGAGTCCCACGCTCTAACTAACTGCGCCATCACGGCTCGACTTTACACATTATGTAAATTAAAATATAGTCATGAAATGAACCAAGGACTAACACTGCCATTAGTTCAGTGCCATTATAATTAAAGATTAATAACCCAATGATAAAGGCATTAACCGTTGGGGAATACACGATCCTGTTAAACATGGGGCCATCGAAATGAAAAGGAATTATTACCAAGTATCACTGATGTTCTAAGGTTTTTAGATTTATTTCTCGTTTAGTGAACTTTATGTTTTATTTCCGGTTGTACAATTCTTTGAAGGAAGTTTCTTTTCCTTAGTCATTATCACGGATTTCTCAATATTATTACATTCATTCTGTGGACATTTCTGATATACTTCCTCTCGCCATCTATTTACGCTATTATTCTTTTGTAAAGTGTTCGTTCTTATTTCTCCAGTTATCAATCAGTCTATCATTGGAACGTGTAACAAATATATATAAGATTCTTCTATTCTGTTAGGATTGTATTCTTGTTTGCTCTTTTTTTAGTTTCATCGTTATTTTCCAAACATAGGTAAGTGTCTTACTCAGATGTAGATAGCTTCACTTAATTAGAACCGATGCCATCCATTTTCTTTCGACTCTCAGCTATAACAAATGTACACCAATTAACCATCTATATTAATTATTAAACATTAGTAATCCTAATTAAAATTGAAAAAAATACAAAATATCGATTTCTATAAAATAACAATTTAGTAATTGATAAGTATTCACCAGCTTCATAGAATAATGATTGTAAATCTGTGAATAAGCTTCGTCATTCAACATCGATTAGTCATCAGTATAATTGATAATGGTATTTAATAATTAATATTTACCTGCCATCCGTGCTGACTCATGATAGTAAAACCGTGCACGATCTTCATCGTTTAACATTGATTTATATAATGAAGCGATCCTGTTATAAGCTTCAGCCGCTGAATCAAGCTGTTAAGGTATAGATTAAACATAGAGTAAGTAAGCCAACACAATGTTAAATATAGATTAATGAAAAACAAACAAAACAAGGTAAGGTATGTACAAAATATCTGACAAATTATTGAATTAAATATAGGAATTTAAAAAAACCTGATAGTAACATTTAAAAAAAAAAAAAAAAAAATCTTACATCCTAATAATTATAATGATGATAATCATGCTACCCATAAGATCATTCTATTACAAAGGTACGACTTTGAGGTACCCAGCTCTGGACGGACGCACACACACACACACACACACACATTTTAAATCGTAATATACAACAAGATTGACTATCCAGGTTGTGTGTTAGTTAGTTAATTTGAGAGTATAATCTCTCCGGCCAAGTCTGTTGCTCCGCCTCAGCTATAATACTCAGCTTTCCTGGGAACTCCTCGTAGATGTGATAGAGTTTGTGTCTGTTGGGATTGTGTAGTCTGGTATTTTGGGTTAGTCTGGGATGTTTGGTCACCGAGTATCCCGTCTGGCCACGGATATTTATTGGACCCCTAATTTGAAGGCTCCCTTCTCTTCCCGGGTGTGTTGATGTGTATGATTTTATTCCAACATTTGGGACAATTCCTTCTAGAATTTACCAGGTGTATATAATTTGGTATCCTTCCATTCTCATTTCCTGAGAGTATATCTTGATGGCTGATAGTTGATCATCGTTCATGGACTAATCAGGTTAAATGAACTATATTCATCACACTATTTATGTTATTAATAATTTGTTATTAATAACATGAATATGTTTATATAACATAATCAAGACATTATTGGCTGTATATATGATAACACCAGAATTTAAATAAATTTCTACAATTTATATGCTTTGATTTCTGATATCTTGTTTTCATCTCATGTGTGTGTATGTATATATATATATATATATATATATATATATATATGTGTGTGTGTGTGTAAATATAATTAAATTCATACTATTAAATGAATGAACGAATGAGGCAAGAATGGATGGAAAAAACTGTGTGGGTTTTTCTAGAAAGTGTATCATCAATATAAAAATCTCTATTCAAAGATGAAGAAGAATGTCTTATGTTTCAAGGGGATCATAGCAGCTTACCTTCTGTGATGAATATAATATATGTAAGTATGGATAATAGATACTTTCAAATGAATTATATTTCTATTTAAAAAAAGACAAATATACAATCACAGACTGGTCTCTCACAACCAGATTAGTTCATTATTTCGTATAGATACCGTATATACTCGCGTATAAGTGGACTCGGCAGATAAGTCGAGGCCAATTTTTGACCCGGTAATTCGTTCCTCAGGCATATGCTCACCGTATAAGCCGAGGTCAAGTATTGGCTTAAAATCCCCCAAAATTGAAATCATTGTCGGAATTTATTGAATAATAATGGGTTAGTGGGAAGCGATGTGATGATTGTATTCCGATCTTTGGATCTTATTGGGTTTAATCATATAGTGTTGAGTGTCAAGGATCGCCGAAAATATCTTTCCTTCAGCTGGTAGGAAATAAGACATGCGTGTAAGTCGAGGTGCTTCTGGGAACTCCCTTTTCACTACCCAAAAAATCGACTTATACGCGAGTATATACGGTATAGATTTAACTGGATTATTTTCTGTGGCATATAGTAATTTATTGTAAACTCTTAGATTGGGGACTGGATATTAACATTACCCAACGGATTGAATGATCGATTGTCTAACTGAACGAATAACTCACTCATTAACTCATCATCTAGAAGATGCAAATTAAATAATCTTATTGGAGCAGAGGTTCACTGAATACAATACAAAAATCAATAATACATATTTGTCAATAATAATGATACTAGATTAGACAGGTAATCTATGCCAGCTTTATGATTATACTAATATTTACCTACCTCGGCATTCTCGCTGATCTGTGCAGCTTCTGTGTAGAAGTCAATTATGAAATATAGCCAATTCGTTTTATCATCAGAATTATCTAGTAACTGGATTTCCAGCAGCAATTTGTCAGCTGTACAATAAACAAAGATAATTATATGTCTTAGAATACATATACGGGGTTAATTGAGAGTGCACGTAATTGAAACATATTTGTTAATAAACATAAATTAACTGGGTAAAAACAGGTTAATGTAATTACCTATAGATCCAGAGTGTTTTAAACTTGGTTAATTTCCCTAAATCGATTACTTTGAGGAGCCTAAGCATATTAAAACTGATGTTTAGATTTGTATTTCGTGTAAGATATTTTGTTGATATAACAATTGATTGAAATTAATTAAAGATATGTTAGCTAATGGTCTTGACCTAATTATACACAACCTCCTGTTTAATTAAAATACCTGATTAATATAGCAGAAATCTTATATCTAGCTGTGATACATGTGTTATCGATATGATACATGTGTTATCGATATGATACATGTGTCACCGATATGGTACACGTGTTACCGATATGATACATGTGTCACTGATATGATACATGTGTTACCGATATAATACACGTGCCACTGATATGATACATGTGTCACTGATATGATGCATGTGCCACTGATATGATACATGTGTCACTGATATGATACAAGTGTTATCGATATGATAATGTGCCACTGATATGATAATGTGCCACTGATATGATACATGTGCCACTGATATGATACATGTGTCACTGATATGATACATGTGTCACTGATATGATACATGTGCCACTGATATGATACATGTGTCACTGATATGATACATGTGTCACTGATATTATACATGTGCCACTGATATGATACATGTGCCACTGATATGATACATGTGCCACTGATATGATACATGTGTCACTGATATGATACATGTGTCACTGATATGATACATGTGCCATTATACTGATATATGATACATGTGTCACTGATATTATACATGTGCCACTGATATGATACATGTGCCACTGATATGATATTATGATATGATACATGTGCCACTGATATGATACATGTGTCACTGATATGATACATGTGCCACTGATATGATACATGTGTCACTGATATGATACATGTACCCCTGATATGATACATGTGCCACTGATATGATACATGTGTCACGGATATGATGGAATCTATAAACTAACAGCAACACATATACATCACGCTACTGACAGTCCTAACCAACTGTTTCTCTCTACAAGAACTTGTATAATTGATACAGAAGCGTACATGGTATACATGCTTGGTATGTGTTGTTGTGGACCAACCATGTGTCAGAACAATCGTATTATCATATTTTAAATTACTTATAGAGAGCAGCCTACAAAATAGCAACACTTAGCGCTGGTTGTATTCAATTGTACTTCATAGATTAGGTGGACTTAGTGTGGTATCTAACTAATACAGATTTGAATTGCTTATAAATATTAATATAAGGGTGCATGAAAAGACACACACAGGTATATTACATATCTTGTATGAACTTTGAGTGTCCATATTCCGAAAATAAAGCTTACATGTGAAGACTGTACAAGATATCTAAAACAATATACAGTGTACATTATTCTTAGAAATGTCCAATGTATACAGGTAGTTCTGTTGAAGCAATTTAAATTATGAATATCACTGGGAATGATATTAATAATAAATATTGCATTACCCTTAGCAATAATCTGCATAGCCGTAGCTTCAGCCTTGATGTCCATAATGCGTCTCTTCATATTCACCATAAAGCGTTTCTCCTCTTCATTGCTGACCAGCGTCTCAACTTCCTTGAAATGTATTAAGCATTCTTCCATGTAATCTAAAGCAATCTCATAATGGCGCTTGTTCAAGTCATCTAGACTACCTGCGATGTATAACTCACAGATTACTGACAGTATCATATATCTCAACTCCCTATCCGTAACCTCGCGTAGGGTATTTTCCAATCGCCTAATACCTGCGGGTACGCCGGCAGAGCGACACAATTGTACTAATTTCTTCGCGCTTTTCAGAAGGTTTTCACGAACACCACTATGCCAATTTTCAGGAAACCCGTCCTTCAAACCATACACCATCGCTTTATTCCAGTGATAAATTATATCAGCACTTTGGCTGATATCCCCCTCATTGTTATTCAATACTGCCAGTTCACCAAGGACAATAGCCATGTTCTTGTGGGCGCTGGCTGCTTCTCCCGGCTTCGGCTTTGCTTCAGGAGCTGCCGCTTTTTTGAAAAATCTGACAGCCTCTCGTAAAAGCTTAATTTTTTCTAAATAAGCTCTGTCTCTATCTCGGATAGGACAACTGTCCACACTTTCTTGCTCCAAATACAGGGTGTGGGCTTTCAGCAACTCTACAGAATCTCCCACAGCATCGGCTTCCTCAACTAGCTTCTTCCCCCTGAGGCGCAATGATTCTGATGGCGACTTATCCATGACGACCAACTGCCTGTAGGAATACAACTGCAATAATCATTCTGGATAATAAACTTAATGGTTAGAGGTTGGACACTTGCTTTCTTTAGATATATTTACACATGGTCAATTAGAAGAACCACACACGCACACACTAGAGTTGGCAAGGTTCAATAAGATATGTTAATTAATTACCAGTTTAAAGCAGTTACACTAAAATAAGTAGAACAGATTGGTGAGCGAGATAGTAAACATTTAAACTCAACATGGAGACCAGACATGGGGTCAATTCCATTTTGTCAATTCCACTCGATGAATTCCAAATGCATTTTTACACTCTTTTTCACCTACTACTTTTTACCATGAGTAAGTACTCGGAGTACCTACTCCGAATGGTTTATATTCAAAGTAGGATTGTCATGGAATAAATATTTCTGAATTAAAAAAAACCAAAGAGTAAATTTTTCTTGTCGGAAATTTCAATTCCAAATTTATCAATTCCAATTCCATTAAAAAATAATCAATTCTAATTTCAATTCCGGAAATGACCATCAATTCCAATTCCGGAATTGAATTGACCCCATGTCTGACATGGACTAATTTTGGTAGACTGTTCTATAACCTATTACAGTTCATGTGGTTAAGACTCTTTGTTGTGACATTTCTATGATCCTAACGATCTCGCCGGGCCAATATTGATTCAGGAGGTTGCAGATATAACTGGAAGAAGTTCCATTTCGAGTCTTATCTCCACTGGTAACCGGAGTAATAGTTTTAGAACAGATGTAGTGTTCTTATGGAGACATAGTACCAATGATGGACTCGCCGTATTCTGTATACGCTAAAGATGAGTGATGATGGTACTTGTGAATCCATGGAGTTGGCATGGTGTGTGTAACAGTGCTCACTGGCGCTAAATGTCCTAGCAGTTAATGGCCATGCGTTGGCTTCCGATAGCGGGGAGCACTTGCGCATGCACTGACTCCCAAATCTATTATCTCTATATATTTTTTCAAATATAGCGGCTGAGCACAATACAGTTTTATTTGGTCAAAGTTGGGTTGGTGCCTTCACCAAATTTGAGGATGTTTAAACAAGAATAAAATATCGATGTGATTGTAAGATGTTGACTCGGAACTTTATACCCGAGTACGAGCATCCGAAACAAGCCAAAACAGGCTCATACACGCTTAGTGCTCGTGCTCGGCTTGTGGCTCCACGTCCGAGCACAATAAATATGTATATTTAGCGCATGTTCTTTGAGTGCTCGGGCCTTTAACGCCAGCAAACACGTTTCAGATGCTCCACAAGCCAGGTGTTCTCATTTTTTGCTTTCCTCATCTTAATTTTGCGGGAATCCCGTAAAAAAGCACCCTAGAATAGGTCTGGATACAAATACTGGCGAGAAATTATGGGAGTTGACATAAAAAACATTACATGACAACAATCCCGTCTTAGCTAAAATCTGTGATTTGCGCAATTCTTTTAGTTACAATCTTCGCTAATATCAGATGTGTCATTATAAATTTCCCTTGTGCATAAATATCACCAAATCGGAAAACACAGGTACATACTGAATTATAAACCACTGATTGCACAATGAGTTCATATATCATACATAATACATATAAAACAATGTATCCTTGATGTGCAACTTATGTAACATATATTATGCATATTTTATTATTTAAAGTGACTGTCTTTTTGCTTTACTCATCGAGTGCTATTTATGTGATCTTCAAACATGGTACACCAAATCTCTGTGTTGAATCTTTTCATTGATCACTTGCATTGAAAAGCAACTGTCATATACCAGTATATGGGGTTTAATTATTTGGTAGTTCTCGTCGTTAGTTGAGGAGTGGGTGAAATAGCTGGAATGGCTGAAGCAACTGGACACAGCACAACAGCCAGGTACATCTCCATTACAGATTGTCAGGAAGCTTCAACTGGACAGAACATAGGATAGTTCGAAGAACCTGCATTTGCTGTACCCAAAACTGACATATGTGTATGGGTTTGCTGTTTCACTGTCACTACCCTCAGCAGAAGTTGAAAGACTCTTCAGTCATTTAAAGCTGACAAAGTCAGATTGATGTGTCAGACTTGAAAATAAAAGACTGAACCAATTGCTAAACATAAAATTAAACTTGGAGGAAGAAATGTGGGAGTCAATTAAATATGAGTCAGAAGTGAAGTGGGCGAGATTGATACAGAGGAGACTAAGATCTCATACTCTTGTTCCAGTGGCTAGTTTAAAGTAAACGGAGTTAAATGATTATGAGCACATTGTTATTGTAACTTATAGTGCACAGTGAGATTTTACCTCAGAAGTAGGGTATTTATATATATATATATATATATATATATATATACCTGAAGAATTGTCATGTTCTCATTCACTTGTTATAGTAAAATATTTACTAAATGAGTAAAACTGTGATGGCCTCAGAAATTTAATAATTTAATTATATATGTAGATGTTCTTTACTTCGTCATTATTGTATACATGTCATGTTATTACATTTGTGGACCAATTTTAATTCTCAGTCAATATAACTACTATAAGTATAATACCACAGAATAAGACTGATGAAGATACATAATTATGTGTAGTTATTGTTTAAACTTAAAGGATATTAACACAGTATCAAAACTGACATGCATAGTTCTTGTCCTTTAAAATTCTTAGTAATGCAATTATCGGTTTCCTTCCCCCCTCCCAAATCCATCCCCGATTCGGCCTGTCCACTCTGTCAGTGTCAATGCCTTTCTTCCCACCCTGCCCCCTTTTCTAGTCTAGCTAGGGATCCGTCTAATGAGGACGTTAGTAGCGACTAGACAACAGCTCTACGTGCATTATTTGTTTATAAAATGATCATCTAGTCGCGAACAAAAATCTACGTTTCCAATATTTATGATATAAAGGTTAAATTGTAGGCTGTTCCTATATTTTGATATAATCCAGGCTTTTTTCGAGGATATGAGACAGCTGCTGTACGACCTCAATAGATGGGACAAGGGTCTCCATCAGAGGCAACCGTTGATGTAGTCAGTAAACCACAAAGAGGAAATATACACACCAGCAACGGGAAATGATCGCCCTGAAAGTAAAAATAAAATATTCTACTGTTGGAGATGTGGAAAGAGATATGATCTTCGGGAGTGTCCTGCTCATGGTAAATGATCCAAATGGCTCAATCATTTCTAGTCATCTTGCAAGACAAAGATATAAACTATTGATGTTGATAAAGAGGTTGCAATGGCTGATGCTGGAGTTTATTATGACCTGTCAGTAATGACGGTTGATTTGGTAGAAGGTACAGCAACTAACTAGATTGTACCCCGACCTCAATGTAAAGTGGATGTACAGATGTTTCTTGGCATGGTCATTTATTTGGCAAAACGGGTAACTGATCTGTCACAAAATTGGCACCTCTGCGACAGTTATTAGAGGCAAAGAATCAGTGACAGTGGGAGGTCAGAGCCTGGAAAAATCCTGGGTGCTACTAAAAGAGATAATAACAAGTGATCGAGTATTACAGTATTTTGACCCAAAGTTGCCAATCAAGCTATCATCAGATGTAAACCAAGATGGCCTTGGTGCACTGATTCTGCAACTGCACGGAAGTACACGGAAGCCAGTAGCATGTGAGCGGCTTCACCAGTTCATATATTGGACAAAGACTGATCACAAGGCCTTTGTCAATATTATGAAGAAACCCTTCAATGACTGCCCATTGAGAATACAAAGATTACTAATGGGGATGCAGAGATATGATCTTGATGTAACCTATACTCCAGGAAAACAATTGCTGCAGCAGATGCTCTATCCAGGGCTACAGAAGGGGAAGAATCCAGTAGTATAAAAGAACCAGTATAATTACATTTAAACATGGTCAATGTCAGATCAGTCTCTAGATCAAATAAACAAAAGAGACCCAAGGTGTTACAGAACTAGTAATGTTGATGAATACAATTCTCGATGGATGGCCATCTGTAAAGCAAGATTGTTACCCACATGTTGTGAGTTTTTAGCAGGATCTTGGTTAGTGGCATCCCAATCATTGAGGATGTACATGTTTGAACCAATCCATGAAGGTCACCTAGGGATGGAGAAATGCAAGAGAAGGTCAAGGGCATCGCTATACTAGCAAGACCTGGCAAAGTCATGCGCAAAATGAAATACCTATCAGACCATGGCAGAAAGTGGCAAGTGATTTGTTCAGTTTCAATGGCCAAGACTACCTGATTGTTACAGACTACTAGTCATTGTACCCACACGTAGTGCACATCAAGAATACCACTAGTTTAACAATTTAACTGATAATGTAGTATAAATGGTGATAAGAAGAAAACCTGTACTACAAAAATCACCATATCATTACGTCAAAGGCCTCTTAGTATACAACAATCTCCAGCTGAACTGCTCATGAAATTAAGATTAAAAACTACTGTACCAATACACCCAATATTATTTAAGGGCGAGAATGATGCAAAATACTTGAGAAGAAAATGCAAGAAAAGATGAAGCAACAACGATATTATGACAGGGCAATAGATATTCATCCTCCATTAAAGCCAGGCCAAGATGTACAGATATATGATAAGAAAGTGGGAAGATGGTACAGTACTCAGACGAGTTGCACCACGATCATACAGTGTACAAACACAAGATGGGGGCATATACAGACGTAACAGACAGGACTTAAAGGGAGTCACCAGTCTTGAAAAGGTCAAAACATCAATGGAAAAATCTGCAACTGACCCCAGTGACAGCAAGAGTAGGTTATATAACTAGATCTGGGCGGGAAGTACTCTGATAAAATGGAAAATCCGAATAGTGTTGATGGACTGGATTTGAGGTAGAAAGTTAAGAACTTGTAGTTAGGGTACATTATTGGTCACCCTGTATATGTAAATATATTAGTTCCATTGTTTATGTGAGTTATTTCCTTTGTTTATGTAAAGTGTAAAGAGCTGAATAATTATCTTAAATTCATAACGGGGAATATATGATAATAAGATAGTATATTGTGACTGTATACACCCTGACACAGAATTGCATGTTGACGTTATGAGATATAAATAATACGGCTGGCTTATGAGCACAGGTTTTTCTTCTTCCACTAAAAATATAACACATGTACAACTCCAATCATCATCACAATAATGTAGTTATAGTGTATGAGGGCAGTTGCTGAATTGCGGTAGTTTTTTTGTGATCATATTCATTCTAGTTCATTGATTTTGCTGACAACAAAATCTCACATTCAAGATATTATTCATCAAAGTTATTCAGAGTCGGATTAGATCTCCACGAACCTTGGAACTTCAGATACACTTCTGCCAACAATTCTGACAACAGATGATCAAATACAGTTTAAAATTTGGAATAATTACACGGCAATCTTTGACGTACTTGCTATACATTAGTACTCAACTCAAGATAGGGCCTTTACATGCAAATGAGCTGTGAATATGAATCCAATACTGTGAAAATCAATTTCTACTCGGTTACTACGTGGTAATAACCAGAGTTTTGGGTTTTTTGCCTATAAATATAATTGTTTCTACTAGTTGATTCTACTAGTCTAGGCCTAGGGTACCTGGTGAAAACCCCCTCCAGTCAAACCCCCCTCAGTCTAAACCCCTTCCAGTCAAAATCCCCTTTTTGGAAAATAAGCCCAAGTTTCTTGTAACTTATTTTATAAGAAATAACAAGAACACATTGAAATAATTGATACCAAAGATATAAAGTATTGGAGTTTATTTAGTATGATATTATTAGATCATTAGATCACATTTAGCTCTACCATACTTATAGCACTCCAGGTGACACTTGCTACATATACTTTCTTTTGATGTTCACAATGAACTACTCAATTATTGATCTTGGAATATGAGTAGCTACACTGGAAGGTTGTTGATTATATTTATCAAATCCGTAGCTATGATCGTACAATTTATAAATAGCACAGTATCAGGCTCTTCAATTACAATAATCCCTTCAGTAGTTGAGATCGAACAAGTAAACTGAAGCATATTGAAGACGACTGTCTATTCATCATTTCTTGACATTTCAATTTACGTGTCATTTCCCCCAGATCACTGGTATACATTCAGGGCAGGACATTAACGCTTGTCTGCGACAAGTAGTTTTGGATGCAGGACAAGTAGATTGTCCCAAGAACTTGCCCGACAGGACAAGTAGATCGCCCTAAGTACTTGCCCGACAGGACAAGTATATCATCCCAAAAACCTGCCAGACAGGACAAGTAAACTGAAGCATATTGAAGACGACTGTCTATTCATCATTTCTTGACATTTCAATTTACGTGTCATTTCCCCCAGATCACCGTCTGGAAGTTTGCTAAAAGACCGAAACCAACTGGGCATGTCCATTGCATGGGTCAATCACAGCATGCATTATCAATATTTGCGGTTGTTTAGCCTGCGTAAAGTTGATCGTGGTTGGCTCATTAATGTCACCTGGTCACGGAAGTTTCAGTCCACATGCTTGTGTTTACATCCGCTTTGCCTTCATGTGCTTGTGTTTCACAAATAAATATACAACAAACATAAACACCATTCTTTATTCAGCGCTACTAATAAATTGTAACTTCGCGTAATTCGGTGATATTGTGGAGGTTTGTTGGGACAAGTAAATTTCAGATGGGACAAGTAAAATTTTGCAGCACTTGTCCTACAGGACAAGTGGATCTCAAGAGTAAGTGTCATGCCCTGATATGTCAACTATTGTCATATACTAGTATATGCTTTATGTGGTTTGTATGTTTTATTGTATACGTGTGTTGCTCCACTCTGTGGAGGTTGAAGAAGGTAAATAAATTATTCTATTATTTAAGGCTTCCCAATTACATTAATCTCTTCAGTGATTCTAAGATTAAACATAGGTCGATAGGAGCTTTTTTGACCATATGGGGGTTTTGACTGATGGGGTTTTCACATGGATTCTAGGTCACAGGGTTCATACACATTTTGACATCTCAGATTCCAGCACTTTCCAAGACCTTCAATGTCAAATTCAAGGACCGTTTCAATGAATTCGCGAACTCTTAACGTGCAAAAATACACCCATATTTTGGAAGCAGTCCACTGACTGAATTCCTGTATGCTTATAATTAGAAATATACATCTATATGTCCAAATTCCAGGACTTTCATTGACATCTACAAAAATTCCAGGACTTTCCAGACCTGGATTCGGCTGGAATCCAAATTTAAAACTTCCAGGATTTTCCAGGACTTGTGCGAACCATGTAGGACTAGTACTACTAGATCTACTAATAGAGGGCTTACTAGTACTATAGTCTAGTAGTAGATCTAGTAGGAGTAGATCCATCATCTAGTCAGTAGCTTACTCAGTTACTGAATAGAATAGGGTAGAAATAGACTACATTTTTACCTAGTATATATATATATATATATATATATATATATAACTGGTATATTTATATGTAAAGGTAATACATTTTAGGATAAAAATAAAGTTATTGCATAACTGGTTACATCCTCAGAACAAAACGCAATATTTCTTACCGGCTTCGCTGCATTTTTTCCTTGGGCTTTTCGTGAAGGAAATCCCCACTCGCCATAATAGAATGGGAACTGGACTATTCGCCCTCAATTTTATTCGTGTTGCAGTTAATTTCGCCCCGTTTTATATTCGCCTTCGGGAATCATCGTCGTCGATTTTATTCGCCCGTCAGTCAGGTAAAATTTATTAGAAGGTAGTTAAAATACAATTTATTACCAAATATAAAAATATAGTGTTTACTAATTTTTATATCTTATGCGTTCGACCCGCTTCAACTTTTCGTCGGCATTCAAGAGAGCGGTATTCAAGCTCATTTACTTGTACATCCATCCGCAAAGCTGACCTCTTGATGGAACAAGTTAACTAGGGGACTCACTTCGATATCGGCTCTCGGCCCATCAATCTCGGCCCATGTCGACCTCCGCGATCTCGGCCTACCTATTTGGTTGTTAAAGTGATATTCCTATGTTTTGTTGTGTATAATTAAATGGCCAACCTAATTAAATATATCTGTGTTTGTGTACAAATATAAAATGTTACTTGAATGTCTACGTGCTTTCCCACTTTCTAATTAGCATGTCTATGTCGGCTCTAGCATAATTGTTTCATTGAGTAGATTGTGGTTTGTAGAGTTGTGCGTGTAAACAAGGTTGGCGCAGGAAGTCGTTTCACTCAATACATTAAAACATTGGAATATGTGTCGTACGGTCGGGCCGTATGCCAGCTATATCGACAACGAGTGTAGGCCTACGTGGGTGGCATGTTACTCAATACTATTATTCAAAATAAACCGTTTGATATTTATATTATTCCAATAGACTACACTGTAGGCCATATATACAACTATATATATATATATATATATATATATATATTATATATATATATATTTGTCTATCTATCTATCTAGCATATGTTTATATATATATATATATATATAATTATTATATATATATATATATAGTAATCGACATGGGCCGAGATGGGCGACATACAAACACGCATCTACAAATAACACTTTAATGCAATATGGGCCGAGATCAACATATATTTATGATACCCAAGTCGATCTCGGCCCATTGGCATTATGGTGTGAGCAACTATTTTAATGTTAATCGCTTGGAATAGCTGGGCCGAGACCAACGTGGGCCGAGGTCGACATGGGCCGAAGTCGACGGACCCCAATTGTTGTAATGCAATATTAACAATGGAACTGACCAGGTCATATGCCATTTCAGACGGACAAATATATATATATATAATTGTATTATATAACACAAGCGCGAATAGTCCCTTTATAAAAGGCGAATAGTCTTATTATAGCGAGGGCGAATATTCCATAACCCAATAAATTAGGGCCACCAGACAAATAAAAACAGAATTATTCTTGAAGACATGAAACCGTTACAACGAAGCCGAAATTCTCTAGTTATACATTTCAATTTAGTCTGACCCGTGCTTAAACTGTCATTTGAGATAAGCTTTACGTCTAAATCATCCAGATGTATAGCGCACATTTACGAATCAAGTAGATAGCCGGATGTAACACTGACTTTATTCACCGTTTGGTACAAGTAATAATGCATCTGGATATTACACAATCTTTTTCCAGCATATTCTAAAATAGTGTGCGAGGGAGGTTCTTTAGAAAATATAATTCAATGATGTAATGTCGTATATTGTTTTTAAACATCTGGATTTTATTTAGTATAGATCTACTGCACAATTTTAACATCAGATTAAAACATTAATTAAGCACACACTTATGACGTCAGCAATATTCGCGACACCTACTTATCACGGAGAAATTACCAACTGTAATTAACCAAGGAACAAATATAATCAGATGACATGCAGCCGAAATTCACATCACAAAGCTCCCACTTTTTTATTCAAACTAAAATTCGCCATTTCTCTAAATTAACCAACTTGTTCAAATAATTTTTTACAATAATTTTAAAATTCCCTTCATATTTGTAAATCTGTTTAACATAAGTAGTATTACCTGAATTTCAACATATTTCTCTATCTTTCAATTTGGAACAATTTAAAGAAACTTATTTTGATTATAAAACAATATAAGCAGGTTATCTATTTTGACTAAATACAACTGATATAAATAGTTTAATACCAATATGATATTTACAGTTTGTCAAATGTTATAGAAATTTAATCCCATCCTATAAGACAAGATTTGGGCATCCTTTATGGGGTCAAAATACAGAAACTTTGCTGCTAGATTCGAATGAATGTTGAGGTCGTGCACTGAAAAGCTCAAAGACTTTCACATCATTCACAGTATTTCAGAGAAATGTTTCTGGTTTAATTCAAAAGATTAGCCAGGATGTGCAAACAGAACCTTATGAAGTGCAAATGTTCATGTGTAAAGGACAGTTGCACATCTGGCTAAACCCCTGATTAATTAAGACAGGTGGTACCAGTAGGATTTTAGCATCTATAACAGTTATGTTTGTTTGGTAATTTTAAGGAATCACTTAACAAACTTTTACACTAATTTAAAAGCAAGATTTGAGTGTTCCAAGTGAAACAAAACAATTAATCATTTATATTAATGCTATCAACTGTAACTGAGACGATATCATGAGCACAATGTGAACATTTCCAAAATACCGTCACAAAAGGTTTGGAAGAGAACACAGAGGTCTTCAAACAGTGATAGTTAATAAGCATGACCCTGAGGAACAACATTAAAACATTGATAACAACACACAATAAGTAATAACGCTATTTGTAATAACATTGCACAATGCCAATAGGATTATATGCATTTTCGGTAAACTGATAGTAAACATACATGATTATAAAGGAAACTCTAACAACCACAGAGCTCTGTACAATATCACAGATGTTACATTTATGGTTTAATCTCATGGTACAGCCATAAACAAAACATAACTTTTGTATTAATAAAGGAATGTGTCACAACCAGAAATCTTTACACAAAGTAATCTGGGCAAATGAGTATTGGCATATTGGCCAAGTCACCCAATTAACACATCAATGTTAAGTAAAATGCTAACGGAACAGTAGCCTAAAACTTCCATGTTATAGTTGGTTGCTCACCTGATTGAGCTTTCATGAAAACACCAGAAAATGAAAACATATTAAAAATATTATAAATCGTAGCTAAACAAGCAGGTATTGATCATTTTCTCACTGCATAACAAACTAAAAAGAGGCACCAATATTTACATCAGTAATAGTATCATAATAGAGGCTTCAATATTATGAAAATATAAGACGAGGTGTGATCTGGAAACAGAATTGTGTGTTCAGTTCATTGATGGTCCTCTGATGTCGATATCATCAGTTAACCTTCATAGAGCATGTTTGATTAGAGCATGAGTTGAGTTGCGTTCGTTCTAGCCTCGACATAAGTCGCATGTAGGAAATATGGCTGAAAGGCAACTCCCTAAAGAAATAAATCCCACAATGACAAATGCGAGCCAGATTTGAACCGAAAACCTGAAGCTTTACTGTGCAGTGCTCAAACCACTGCATCACTGGAGCATGAGTGAATGTTTATTTGTTAAAGAATTATACATCATCTGCTAAATGTCAAATGTTCATTATTCTGTTTCAAAAACATAATATTATCACAGGCATAAGCATAAGTTTTGAAGACAGCTCTGAAAATGTACTGTTTGTGTTATTTGGTAGAATTTAAGAGTATATTCCCACTATTTAAATAACTTAATTTCTGGCAGTAAATATGACGGTTTTGTCCAGTAGAGGATCTGTAGAATCCAAAATCAAATATCACCATATACACATATATATCCATAACTAGACTAATGATTAAAACTGTTATCAACGAAGTCTGTGTTAGTTGACATTTGGCTGACCAGATGTTTACACTACAGTCAGTCAGTGATAAGTCCAGTTACTCCAGAATATAATCCAGTGCCGAGTAATACAACTGCAGGAATATCTGAGAACCAATTACATCTTTACTGATGGTAAGAGCTGAAATGAGAAATAGACCATATGAGTCATTGGTATTTTTGTACTTTTGTATTTGAAAGTAATTAGATACTTTTCTCAAGTATTTGTACTGCATTTGAGCTTTTCAAAATTGAAGTATATAATTTTTAAATACATTTTCAAATACAGTAAAATACTTTTTCAAAATTGTTTCAAGTATTTATCTGAATATTTTGCTACCAACAGACTCAGTCATTAGTTAAATATTTACTCTCAGTAATCTTGGTTGAAGTGCAATTAGTGATCCCTTCATGCATTAGTTTCTTTTGAACATGTATTTTATGTTATGCGATGACATAAGCTGGCTTAAGAGGTAATATATGTCATTTTTCATCACCAATATTACAAAATGTGTGCAACAAAATATATATAGGTAAAAAACAGCTATTTTTTTACTTTATTTCAGGAGCGCTTGTAGCTGTATTTGAAATACATTTAAATGTATTTGTATTTATAAGTATTTGTATTTGACCCGATGAAAAATATTTGAATTTTTAATTAAATACTATACAATGTATTTAACCCCATGTTTGACGTGAATATACAATGATGTTACGCATACGCACATACATCTGAAAAGTTGGACGATACTCAAAAGCCATAACTCTATTTCGGTGTATGATGTCTATCAACTAAACCATTATTTCGTCTAAAAACCAAAATAAATATTACCATTAATAAAGTTAGACATCTCTCTTCGAGATACCCTCAAGATGATCATCCAAGTTGTTTATGGTATATTTCGAGTAAAATACTTACTTTGATCTCCTTCTAAATAGCCACCAATGTACAAGAAATGGCCAGATTATAAAGAATAAAGTTGCTTTGCTTGGTAAGCTGTGAAAGTGCCACCAATGCTGTCTCTGTAGTAAAAAAACAATAAGATCAATCTGAATAATGTCAGAATAAATCTGTAATAATCCATCCATATATATATATATATATATATATATACAAAATTTATATAGTAATCAATACTAAATATGATAATAGTTTAATAAAAGGAAAAATGACAATTTAGTCCAACTGATATAGTTTCAGAGTTTTATGTCTTTTTCATACTGAAACATAAGGTGTGATCTTGATCAAACGAGATATGGACAAACTTTTTCTATGTTCAGCTAACATAGCTACAGTCTAACCTCACATTTATACCAACTTTAGAACCTGGCTGAAAGTTAGCATTGTGGTGGGGGGCATCGGAGCGGTGAAGCCTTTCGGTAGACAACATTGGGGTTGGTTGGTTACGCGTGGCTTTTGATCTTTTGTTAACCCCAACTATCACTTTATTTAATCCATCGCCGATGGCACGATCAACATCATCATCTAATGGCCCTGACAATTTGTCGTTCAATTCACAGATTATCAGAAACATTTCATGGTCAGCGTGTGATGGTAATAGCAGGGAGTATTTATATGGCAATGTATGGTATTCGTATTACATAAGTATTGGTGGTGGCTGAATAATGGGGGGGGGCGATTATTGGGGCATTAGCATGGCAGGAAATTGGGTCCTTACCAAAGGTTGGTGGTAGGTGTGGTTGGCAGGGCTAGAGTGTATATATATATATATATATATATATATATATATATATATATATATATTGCTAGCACATTCACCTGAAACTGCATACAGAAATGTCTGTGAAATTAAGCTTTTCCAGGTTAATTCTGATATTTTCTTTATAAACGACAATCTCCAGACCATTTGTACTAACTTTGGACTGAATTTAAATTAATTTTACTACATATTACTTCTAAACTTGATACTGAAGAATATGCAAGTTAAACTACGTTTAAAAGAAATTTAATTATTAGGTCATTTCCTAAACCGTAAACTGTTTACATCTCATGATAGAGAGACAAGTGGAAGAGTAGTATTCCAATGTATCTATCTATTTTATCAAAAGTTATTTCATCTAAATAGAGTTGTTTGTTGATTTTTTGTTTTGACACATTTAGTGGTTTCAATACTGATTAGAAAACAAACATAACTGGTTATGTGAACATATGAACTAATCTTATATATATATATATATATATATGTGTGTGTGTGTGTGTTATAGTTAATCTGTATAATCAGGTAATATGTATTTCACCTGAAACTGTCAGCTAACATGTATTAAATCTGTTAGTAATAGACATATTACCTGAACATTTCAGGTAATATACATATTACCTGATTATACAGATTAACTGTAACATATATCTATGTATATATTATACCATTTGATCATTAGATCCGGATCTATAAAAGATAAACTCTAGATGTTCATTAATTATTACTGGACTATAAAGTCATAGATATAAAAAACTAAAATGGGCCAAGTTTTAATAAAACTGTTACATCAATAATGTTTAACTTTTTAATAGACTCAATAAAACTACCAGATCCTGATCTTTAGATAACCTTTATTTAAGATATTATAAATTAATTGGATACAAAGCAGTCTACAACATTAACAGGGAAAATTAAATAAAATGAGATGAAATCATAATTTAATGAATGCTGGACAACTTAAAAGGTTCGATAAAGAATATTTTTTTGCTGAAATAAATTGGATTCAATTACAATTACCTGTCTTTGTTGTTTATTGTGATGTTTCTCCAAGACATCCAAGCGTTTTGTTATTAATCTCACATCTTCCTGTAGACGTTTCACTGTTGCATCCAGCTGCTCACTTATATTGGTAGCCCTCTGAACGGACATATGACCCCTCACCTCTGAACCTCTAACAGCTGTAGGACTCGTTAATGCCTCAAGCATAACTGTGTTAGCACTGTCTGATAACAAGAAATGATAACATCAGCCAATAATATTGTAGAACTTAATGAAAAGTTTAATTGACATAAAGATACACAAATAAACATAAATTACTTATAACAATCTTGTAGACTTGTAGTTATCTGACAGTCACACACGTGTGTATATGACAAGCCAAATGAGTTAAAAACATAATCCAATGTTAATATCTGATAGTTAAACAGACTAAAAACATTCAAGATTCTAAACCTGATCTTAGACATGTGTGGCCAGATTTGTTATTAATTTACCTATGGCAACACAACAATAAAACTTTGAAATGATTAATTATAATTGGTAAATATGGTCTGAATTGCAAAAAAGCCCCATTACAGTTATCACCCAGTTTTTGTATCATTTCAGGGATAGAATTTAATATTAAAAGTCAATTTTAAAATCAACTAGTCCTTGAAGTAATAAACTAGTCCTACACATTCACGAGTGACAAAATACATAACAATGGATAATTATGTCAGAAATCATCACTCGGCCGATAGGATGGACTGACTGAATTAATTTCGAATCCTGCACTGTAAATACTTAATACTTTGTGTTCTTGTTATTATTGAACTGTCTTTTGTACACACATATATATATATATATATATATATATATATATCTAATGATTACAGTAAATCGACTTACATCTTACCACGTTATCACCAAAGTATTTTTCTACTTCTGCTGTTCTTTATAAATTTAATTTTCTGTGTATTTTCTCCATTATTTTATTTCATTCAGAGTTTTCACTGTTCTTAGTGAAAAAGTGTGGATTTAGGGATCACATCCCCCAGAAATAGCCTTGGTCAGAATTAAACCCAGATAGTAGAGGTCTGTGGTCAACTGTATGACCAATTAGGTCATAAAGATATCCCTTGATGTGTTAATTAAAGAATTCTTTTAAATATAGTTCTATAAAGTACAAGAACCAATAAATAAATGCACATAAATTCTGTATTTATACATATAATAAATAAACTGATGAAATTAATGATGGCAGTTATTAATTAATATATATATATATATATATATATATATATATAGAGAGAGAGAGAGAGAGAGAGAGCCAGATGATTTATAATTTATCACTTCTCCACGGAGACTAATTATAAATAAATTTAGAATTAGGAATAAATGACATATTATGGAGAAACATTCACCAGTTGGCTGTTAGGATGAACATTTTATTATAGCTTGGTGCTGCTGTCATGAATCAAACCCTGACCTCTGACACACTGTGACCCCAAATAAGAAGTCACACATCATAACTGACTCAAACACTAAATAAACAAAAACTTAGCTGACCCTTGGTATGTTTGAGAGTATTATCAATTACTCTATCGGTTGTTATTTTCACGTCTTCTATCAAGTCCTTTTGTCCGATCACTAACGTCTCGGTCATTTTTTCTCGAGTCTCCAGAGATGGAAGATCCAGTGAGCTCCAGTTTTTGTCGTACGGTTGATGTGGTCCAAAGCTGATGCTTGTTGAACTGACTTCATGTGGCAATGTTGTTGTCATACTAATGGAAGCTACACTATAATTGTGATCGCTGTGTCTGCTAACAGGATCAATAATCTCCTGAAATAGATTCGACACATCTCAGCTAATCTCCACTGACACATTACAAACAACATTATCTTCCTTAAGTATGATGAAGATATTTAAAGATTTATATATACAAATTACATCATCAACAAAATATATATCAGCAGTTAAGCTTAAGTTTTTAATTGTAATAAATCTTACTTCAGTTTCTTACACTCTCTCTCACTCTCTATTGGCTAAAGAGAGAGAGAGAAAGAGATCATGCACGCTATTTCAAGGGATCACATACGCCATAGGTTTTTTAACATGGCTTTTAAAGTATATTATCTGAGTACTAATTAATTAGTAATCAACAGTCACAAGAATAAAATTCCTGGTCAGATTGTGGACATGACCAATAATTTATTACTGGATGAACTATGAACTGTTGATTATTGTATACTTGTATTGTGTTAGAATGTGGATCAATAAAACCACAAACACGTAATTATTGTCTTTATTGGTTCCGTGGTCTAATTGGTGGGGGGGTGTTGAACCGCAGATCACTACCACCTGAGTTCGAATCTGGGCGTGGGCATAGCTGATTTTCATCTTGGACCTTGCTTCATTACCCCTTGGAGGTCGCTCGCTCGCCCCATTTAGCCCACCACCCGCTCAAAAGGCCGTAAAACATCAATCATACAAACAATTTATGATCTCGTGTTCTCAGTTGATTCCAGCACAGCTTTTTTCTAATTAGAAAACAAATATGGTTTCAATAGCTAGTAAATGTTGGTTGGGCAAGTGGATTTAAATTTTCCTAGCCCAGGGGCTAGTGAGAAGTAAAAATATGAAGCTTTTTATTAGTAATCTAAGATAACTGTTTGAGGACTTCCTGTAGATTTGAGGTTTAACATTAGTTTATACCTGTCTGTATGTTGTCAGAGGTGACAATAACAAGGAAACGTCTTGCTCACTGACCAATATTTGGTTGAGGGAAGAGCATTTATTACAAATAGAGTTCAAAACTTTTAAAAATATTAATGTGACATATAATTTATTAGACCACTGAAAATGGTATATACATTGTAGCTATGACATGGCCAGATTTTGAATATCTGTATTTATGTATGTGTGTATGCATGCATGCATGTTTATATATAAATATATGTATTTACGTGTATGTATGTAGGCATAAGTAAATGAACATATAGATGTATGTATATGAAGGTATGTATGTAAATATTTGTATGTATGTATGAATGCATGCATACATCGTATATGTATATATACGTATTAAAATACCACCATCGTCATCGTCAACTACTTACAGGCTGTGAAGGAGAGTCCAGTGTATCGCAGAATTCATCAGTTTCACTATCATCATCATCATCATCATCATCATCATCATCATCATCATCAGTATTAATATTATGGAATGCTAAAACTGTATCACTATGAAGTTCAGCATCTCTGCTTGTAGTAGTACTGCTAACTGCTGAAGTACAGTATATATCATAGTATATGTAAATATATTGATGAACACGTGTGTGAGTATATGTGTTTATATATGTATGGGCATGTGTATGATATTGACTTCAATAAAAGGATTACACTTCTACTATTCTCTTGTTAAACAATATACTAGTTTACTTTATGTTTGTATTATATCAACAAAAAAAGGAACTTGTACTCTCTGAAACACACACACACACACACACACACACCTCTGGTCTTACCCGTTAATTGTTTTTCATTTACAGATTCTAATTCTTTATCATACATCAAATTGTTCTCTGGTTTTTGAAGCTCGGTTCTGCCATCTGGGGAATAATATTGAAAATAGTAAACATGTTATTCTTCCTGTCTTTGAGCTTTAATTCATTGACTGAATCTGAGTGATACTCTGAGGCTTTGAAATTGTTTTAGATCTACTGTTTGTATATCATTATAGTCCAACCCCTGTGATGAATTCTGAGGGTCTAACAGTTAAAGTTTAACTTAAAAATAAAGTACTAATGATTATGAACTTAATACTAAAATGTGTCAACTCTCTTCCACAAGTTAGTGGTGGCAAAGAAATGTCATCTGTGTCAATGGCTTAAAATAGGACTTTAACGGTATTGTAAGAATGTAAACACTCTAACATTGATCACTAAGCCCTACAGGTATTATTATTATTGGTTATTGACTATTACATGAAGCTCTGTCTAGGTTGATTATTAATTACCCTTGTCCCCCCTCCTGGTCTGCGACTCTGCCATACAGTCCTTAGAAAGAACACAAAGAGTCCCACTACCCTACATCTCCAGGCTTCCCAATGAACCAATCGTCCATATTGGTATACAATACACAGAATCAAGAGTCATCCCTATCCATTTTTTAATTAAAAAAAAGGAAACGGTCAGATAACTGCTGAGATGAGCTTTCAAATCTATCCAGACATACACATCGTACACCGAGTACAAGAAGAAAAACAAGATGTTTCATGGTCAATCGAGGCAGCTCAGCTCCAGAAGGAAATTATGGCATCCCACTACTCAAACCTTCAACATCCAAATAACTGCCCCCTTCAAGTAGTTATCCAAAATTAAAACCAGAAGAAAGTTGAGCGAGATTGAGCAGCAGCAACAGATATCTTCGCAATTAATAACCTCGACGAAAGCAACCCGCCAACTATCAACATCTATACCGATGTCAACTCTCAAGTAAACACAGAACCACAGCCTTTTGTAATAACGTCACATAATTATCATGTATAAATAATAACACATTTATATAAGAAAAGACCATCATTTGTTTTAAATAACATTATTACTTCAGCTGCTATTGAATCTTTAATTTGTGTACAGTCTGTCTCTTTCTTATCGCAGAAAAGATATTTGGTCATAATTACAGAATATCACACAATACAAACAATCTGTTAATAAAACATAACTACTTCAGATAAAACACATAAGACTGATCTGTTCAAGAATATCCTTTATGTTAGGTATATATATATATATATATATATATATATATATATATATATATATTATACATCCATTAATATTTCTGTAATTATGGACTTCTATGAGTTTTACAGCATTATGTCATCGGTGAGTGAGTATTTTTAATACCTTAGCAAAAGTGACACCTGGGATATATGACTGAGGAATGACTCCCAATGGTAACATCCCACAAACACAGGTAATGCTGGAATTCTGGATCATAGTTCAACCTTTGATGAAATTAGTTTCAATCAGCTAGATGGATTAAACATGGGTTTTACTAGTTTAACTAAAGCTAAATTGTGATTTCTCAGAAACATCTATAATGACTCACAAAGTTTTCAGATATTTCAAACTTAGACTCAAGATCAGTGATTGAGACTTCGTTATTGATCTAATAATAATATACACATTATAATAACAATGTAAACACACCATCCAACATAGATATTCTGCTATTTTAAGCATAATTAAATACACAGAACTTGCTGAGTAAAAACGGCCAAAACTGAATATTTATGAGCATGCCTTCTATGGCACACGACTGCTGCTCAGGATCTGAATTTCGGCGTATAAACGCAATTAAAACATCCATCTATTGTAATGTCTTTACCATTAATTTTTTTTACATTTCTAATAAAGTTCACATAAAGAATGGCTGCAATTAATCTTATCAATAAGGTATATATATTTTGGAGTAGGTTGGAAACTTACAAATAATTGGCTTAAATTCAATAGTGTGGGTTAAACTGGCCAACCCCAAGCTCTAACAACTGTATTGTCAAGGTATCTGTGTGTTGTTCTTTTAAATGGCTTTCACATCCAGGAAAGAGAATTTTGTTAAACTAATAATATCATTATCATCTGCACTGGTTTAAATTCTTTATCACAGGTTTAATTTCTACATGGAGAACAAAACAATAATTTTAAACCACACATTTACAGAAATGTCATCAAATAATAATATTACTTAATATTATTACTCAATTTAATATTACGCAATTACTCAATCCACTAATAGTTCATACACAAATAACAATTATAATTCGAGAAGATTTGACAATTTATCATATGTTTTTAAATTTCCTGACTCTACATCAATGATGTAATAACTCAGTTGTAAAATCCTTGACCATAACCTGCAGTGATAGGTTCAAATGCACTAATTGGTTTCTAATCACTCTAGCTCACTGATTTGTTGACTATACTATAACTGAGTACCCGAATGTGGACTATAATAATAATATGTGATATTTAAATGGCGTCCTATTCAGCCAGAAGCTGCTCTAAGGCACTTTATAATATTATTTACAATATTATTATCCCCGACTCAGACCTGTTTCCACCCAGCACACATCTCAACTCCCAAGGGAGCATACGATGCATGCTGCCGTTATAGGCGCAAAGCGTTACTCAAACACATAGCCATCGCGTCCTATCAGGTACTCATTTTTATGGGTGAGTGAACCAGTCGCCACACGACAACATTGCAGCTCCCGGAAATTCAAACCCGCGACCCTTCGGCTACGAGTTCTACGCTCTAACTAACTGCGTGGATATTATCAAGTTGGTTGGAATTACTATAATCTAATAGAAGCAAAATATTAAAAATATAACTTACATTAAGAACTGTTTTAAAAACAGACTCAATGTAGTTTTTACGTACTTCTCTCATTTTTGATGGATATAAATTAATCAGATGAAATATTTACAAACTCTACTAAACAAATTTAAATTATTTTATTGTTAAAAAAAAAGATAATAATTGTTCAGTATATATCACTGATTAAATAATTACATCAGGGTCTTCTCTAAACAATTAAGAATATTGCCCTTTTGAAATTTTTTCTTCACATCATATTAAATACACAAAACAATCGCTATTATCTTAACATAGAAAGTTAATTAAGGGAGGTTTGTATTATCTTATGTAGCATCAAATAATAGACTAATTGATCCTTTTAAGGTGTGAAAAAGATTTATTTATACAGTTATATGGCACAGTAACAATACCCGATTTGTTACATTCAGTTTAAACATTCCATGTTGATGTAAACGCTATTTTATATTGATGTAAACATTATTTTATGTTGATGTAAACGTTATTTTATGTTGATGTAAACGTTATTTTATGTTGATGTAAACGTTATTTTATGTTGATGTAAACGTTATTTTATGTTGATGTAAACGTTATTTTATGTTGATGTAAACGTTATTTTATGTTGATGTAAACGTTATTTTATGTTGATGTAAATGTTATTTTATGTTGATGTAAACGTTATTTTATGTTGATGTAAATGTTATTTTATGTCGATGTAAACGTTATTTTATGTTGATGTAAACGTTATTTTATGTTGATGTAAACGTTATTTTATGTTGATGTAAACGTTATTTTATGTTGATGTAAATGTTATTTTATGTCGATGTAAATGTTATTTTATGTTGATGTAAACGTTATTTTATATCACAGCTAGGAAGATTTTTATTTTCATTGAATGGAAGAGGTGTAAGTCTTGACTTCTGCCATCCCTTTTCAGTATAAACATTATCTTTTGTATTATACATAATTGTGTATGAGGCAATCTCATATACAAGATGAGGTAAATCTATTGGTCAATATAACGACTAACTACCTAACTTAAATATAAGACAAGTCAGAACTAGAAACCTTGTCCCAACTTTGTTATAATTTTAACAGTTAAATAATGGAGTTCTGGTCATTGGCACGATGATGGAACGAAGTGATTTTTTCATCCAAATCAGCAAGGAGTTTTTTCACTTATTTTGGTGTGCACGTGTAAAGAGAGCACGTGGTGTCTCATGGAGTTAGTACGCCAACCAGCTGATGCTTTGAATTAAATGGGTGATGAACTATCAGCTGTGCCTGAACCTCTACCTATGATATAACCAGCCACCTCTGTTCGTGAGCACTCCATCAGGCAGGGTCTCATCAGCATCATACCCCCGGGGTCAAGTGACCTCAACAAGCTTTGTTAGTCTTGGGCAATTCTTGTAATTTGTCAGTACATTTCCACCAATCATGCACAAGTTTCTTTGTTATGTTAAATGCTCTGGCCAATTTGCTGTTGTTGTTATTATGATTTTCACATCTGCATTTTCATTTTTTAACAACATATACACATTACTGCAAGCCTCAAGGACAGTCTCTAAATGCGGTCAATTTTATTGCTGACTCATGTATAAGATGAGTATAAAAGATTAACATATTTTCAAGGGTTAAAACATACCTATATACACAAGTATATAAGGTATATCAATGTTTCATGATGGATAATTCATTGAGGAGATTACCTGTTTCTTTGGAAGTTTTTGTAATAATGTTGTCTGAGTCTTGTCCTCTGTTGCTAACATCTCCATTCAGGTGTAATGCTGGTTTGATTCTTCTGTAATCTTCGCCAATTTTCTCATCGACTAACTCATAGAAGTCTCCGAGTTTACTGATAAAAGCTGATACCTTGTCTGTATGTGGCATTGCTTCAATTATCTGTTCAACAGAGAGAGAGAGAGTTAAGTACTATCTTAAAATGACATATGACTGATGGGTGACTCCCTAAAGTCTACAAATTAACTTTTTTTGGTGTAATACAGCTTGTTTTAAAAGGTGGTTTCTTAATGTCTCTCAGGAGTCTATTATATGTTAAATAACTTCCAGCCTGAGCATAAAATATACAGTCTAGCCCGGCCATCCACCAACCACGAACAGCTGCCAACTGCATCTACCACCAACCTTTGATAAGGACCCAATTTCCTGCCATGATAATAACCCCAATGATCCACCCCCCACCAACGGTTATGCAATATGAATACCATACATTGTCATATAAATATCCCTGTTATTACCGGCACACACTGACCATGAAATATTTTCTGATCTGTGAAAATCATGTCACATTAGTAAAATAGGCACCCCAATGCTTTTAAGCCACTGTGAAATGTGTGCTCAGGAATTTCACATCCAACGAGAATTGTTTAATGATTAGGGGAATGCCTATGTGTGAATTGTATCAACAAAACCACAAGTCAGTTGCAATTGTTCCCCCCACCCAGCTAATGCCAACCGATCACAATACCAACTTTCAGCCAGGTTCCAAAATTGGCATAAAAGTGAGGTTATACTGTAGTTATATTTGATATAAATAGATACTTGCCAAGAAAAGCTAGTTTAACGGTTTTTTCCCACAAAAAGATGACGTGTAAAAGAACTTGTCACATATGAATGAATATTTCGAGATTAGTAAGTAAATACAGAAGTAGCAAAATGGAGTCTGTCATACCGACACAAAATACAACTAAACTACCACATACACTTTAATTCATCCTAACAGTTCAGGCCTCTTCCTTTGACATATCACCTAACATTCCAAGCATCCCTAGAAACAAACACAAACAAAATCCAAGACTCTACACACTAAACCTCCCCACCAAGACGCTACACACTAAACCTCCTCACCATGACACTACAGACTAAACCTCCCCACCAAGACACTACAGACTAAACCTCCCCACCAAGACACTACACACTAAACCTCCCCACCAAGACTCTACAGACTAAACCTCCCCACCAAGACACTACAGACTAAACCTCCCCACCAAGACTCTACAGACTAAACCTCCCCACCAAGACACTACACGGCTAGTTTTAACGAAGTTCATTTTCACCCACAAAAAGATGTGCACGTGTAAAAGAACTTGTACATGTCTTATGAATGAATATTTTCAGAGATTAGTAGAGTAAAATATCAGAAGTAGCAGAAACTGGAGTCTGTCACATTACCGATGAACACAAAATAACAACATAAACTGAACCACATACATTCTTTAATTCATCCACATAACAGTTCATGGCCTCTTCCTTTGACATATCACCTAACTTATTCCAAGCATCCCTAGAACAGAATAACACAAAACAAGAATATATCATATTTATATAAAAATATTATATCTTTATTTAACATCATTATATCACATAGTAACCAGTAACAACTGACAGCTAATGTCCTATTTACAATGATAATGGCATTTTAAAAAACTGATTAAAAAATTTCCAAGAGCTAAATAATATACAAAGAAAACTAAATTAGACACTGAGAATATGTTAACATACGTGACCTGAATGAGGGTTGCTCATAACTGGGTCAAGGGATTTGGGTTAATCATTCATAAAGATGTACATTTTTGTTGATCTATAAATCACCAACAAGTATTTATGGATTTTGACAAAAACTTTATCAATAGAAAGAGGATGTCTCCTTCTGTTGATTGATGTAATGTGATCTTGGATCAGACATACATTTAAATGCAGCTCGGGATCTTGGCATTCAAAATGACACATGAATGAAGAATGAACGAGCATGTCCCTGATGAAAAGATCATGAACTATTCATGAATAGAATTCATGAACAACACATGAACAGTTCTTGAACATGAAATGGTCCCATTCGTGGAAAGTTTGCGAACTCTTCAAGGCACAGAGTTCAGGAACTGTTCATGAACATTTCAATGCAGATGGACCATGAACAGTTCTGGAGGCTGATCTGGGTGTTTTCCAGGAAAATCTCTGATGTCACCCATAAACCATCCCTCTGGCCTAGGGGTGAACAATGTGACACTTTCTTGCTGTGCAGGAGGTTGGAATCCCGGCCATGGCATTACAGTACGAGGCGCTATTCATCCATCCAAGCAACTGGTATGGTTTTCTCCTCAAAAATGCGATCTATTGTCAATTCTAAATCTATTTAGAATAAATCCCCGTGGTGTAGCATTAAATTACATACTGTAATGCGTCTTCCTGATCTGAGGTAGCTAAGCCACGTCAAAAAAGTGCCATCAGGTTGCCATCTATTCTAGTAAAAAGGTCTGTTACTAACCGAATGAAAAAGTCCATTACTAACAAAGTTTATCGTGACCTTTACTTATGTCAGTATCAAGTGTTAAAAGTGTTCTAAATTTTTATCTTTCCGTTTAATTTTGATGAGAATGTTCCTCATAAACTCAGAACAAAAGCTTGATATCAATCCAAATATTCACAAGAAGACTAAGCTGGTACCCCAAAACGTAACAAAACTTAATACCCGAGTATTAATAAATTTGTGATTATTATAATTTAATGATAAATTAAGAGGAATATAAATATGAATTGGATATTACAGAGTCTATTATTTATGTCTTACTAATAATTATTTCAGAAAATGACTACTATCTTTACACACACACACACACACGCAATATAAAGGGTTGATACAAAATCAGAACTACAGTGGATTATTCTTGTAAATTTACTAAACACAACAATAGAGAGGAGGCGATCATTCTCAGACATCATACAGATCCTCATATCAGTTAGTGAAGTTCTTAGATTGGCAGCTTACCCTTTATATTAACCACAATCATAACTTGCTCGGACATCCCACCATACGTACCATTTTGCTTTACCGATCATGTCATAGAATGATGGCCGTGGAATGTGACAAGGTCCAACAGTCACCTGTTTGTAGTAACCGTAGAATCTGAGTAGCAGCGAGTTGGACGGCTGGAAGGCACCTAAACGGATCACATCACGTATTGAAACTATAAACGGGACGTATAACACAAGGCTGTTAGTCAGTGCCGGCATCCACAGATTGCTCCAACTTACTACTACTGATAGCCTTGACAACTAAATGATACCAGCTCTGGTAACAGCTTTGGGTCTATATACATGTATACAGAAAATAATTAACATTAGCCAGGCTTTTAACCAGAAATAAAACAGATTTTCTAAGCTTACAGATTAGACAAAACCTAAAGACTGACGTGACTGATGTCTATAAATGAAACTTCAGGTTAACAGGGCCTGACATTGCTATTTGATGGAATTCTAAACTAACATCCGTTTGTAAATTTTAAACTGAATTGGTGCAAATGAGAAAACATAACTAACACTGATAAACATTCACCAGCTTTTCTCTAAAAAAAATCATCACCTTCCAATCACAATTGAGTTCTGACTCTCTAGCTAAAAGCCTGGTGTTGTATTTTTAGGCAAAAATTAAGTATAATAAGGTATGGATTTGGTGATCACTTGATAATTGTGTTTATAGCAAGTTCAATATCTCTTGTGATGTTGGTCATGAAAAAAGATTAAAATCAGCCAAATCAAGTAATATACAAACATAATAAATAAATCTATTTATGGTGCTGCTAAAATGTGGTATGTGCATTTAAATCATTTTCAGAGCACAAGAATCAACCAGATAGACATCACAACCAACATACTTGATGTAATTAGTTTGTTATTTTGGAATTAACCAATGAAAATCTGATGGTTTAAGCTATGTATCTGACGTTATCAATGTTCAAATAAATTTATTATGAACAAATAGATTTTTAGAAGCAAGGGTCTTACTGCTAAAAGTGCTATATTGACAAATATAAAGTTTTTACATATGTATAATATATATATATATATATATATGCTACTGAAACATGGTATTATCAACTGAATTAAATATAAACTTGAATAGTTAGTTATCTGGGGTTTTTTTTAAACAAGGAAGATACTAATTATAAACTTAATTTATAAACAATATACTGTGTAGCTAACAAAATATTATTTAGTATAAATAATAAACATATTTATAGCTCAACCTACCATTCATATAAGATATTACACCAGCTGATAGACTGAATACTTGTACAATGAATGAAAATAGACACAGAAAAATCATACAATGGTTAGGGATTAGATGCAATTTCCTTTGAAGTAATCATCAATAAAATTTGTTTTATAAATGGTACTAAAAAAAAACTTAAATAACCTGTCTCTAACAACAGCAGCAGTATTTCCTAAACGCAGTCAGTGTTCAAGAAAATGATTAAGCTATACAAGATATGCAGAATCCCAAAATGTCATAAACTGAAGTTATTTTGTTTAATAGTTACGTTTAAAGTCAAGGACTTTGCACTTTATATGTTTATATAAGTTACAGAAGCTTATAAACAGAACCTTAATATATGTGAATGCCAGTCTACTGTTTCATGTGAAATTGTTTTGAATCAAATATGTGTACAGTAGTAAGATTGAAATAAACTAACTGGTGCAATATTGAACTTTTAAAATTAATATGTAAACATAAAAACTGTCTGACTGTTTTGATAATTGTTGATTTAAAATGCCATAAAAAGACACTTCTGATCACATGATTATTGTCCAGAAATGTCGTCATAATAGTTGTTGATGTGTGTTATTGTGGTCTATTTACAGTGTGCTGTGTGGCCCAATACCTCTTGACTTCAATACTCGAGGTTTCTGTTAGCATATAATAATAATAATATATGATTTATATAGCACCACATTGAACAATGTTGTTCTAGGGTGCTTTACATATATTATTATTGGGATCTTCTCTGACTCAGACCTGCTTCAATCCAGCACCTACCTCAACTCCCAAAGGAGCTTATAAAGCATGCTGCAATTAAAGGCGCTAAGCATTACTCAAACACATAGCCATCACATCCTCTCAGATTCTCATTTTATGAATGAGTGAACCAGTGACCAACATGACAGCATTGCAGCTCCCGAAATCTCGAACCTGCGTGCCATCACCTACGAGTCCTTTGCTCTAACTACCTGTGCCATCAAGGCTCGACATAGTTCATATCAATATAACCTCTACCCACTGACATGTGCAGCTTGGGTGACCCTAACAGAAGCCAAAGCTCCTGCTGGAATAGCTCTCTGGGAATCCAGACATACTAGCCCCGACATCAACGAATGGGCTATGAGAGGGAATTAAGAATAATTAAGCCCACAAAATTCACTGATATTCATATATTATCACTCAAGGGATGGTGTTTGTATTTCAAAATAAACTGTAATATTTACTGGATTAATTCATCAGATACCATCTTTTATAACTATATGCATTATATCAAATCGTCATTTTTGTGAGGGTGAAATTTCTCACGAAAACATTAATGGAGAGCACCTTGTCTATAATATCAGGGAAATTCTGAACTGGCCAGTAAATGACCCCCACAAGCTCTCAGAATCTTTGCCACAAAAGTCTTTTTAAATACTAATAATTTATTTAATCTTAAATCTAATAAGAGACAGATTGGTAATTAAAAAAAAACGTATATGGAAGATGATATATTGTGGGATGAACAGCATGACAAATCTGACACTGACGAAGAAGGGGATGAGATATATGATGACATATGAACAGATACAACAGATGTTCAATGAAGAAAGTGATGATAATGAATTTTTTTGGTTTTATTAAATATTGCTGATTTTAGTGCGTCTTACAGGCGGGTACGAATCTAGCGGGGTTTATTGGTCTTATACACGAGTATATACAATAATAACTAAAGAATTGTCATCAGCAAATGACAACATACGAGCATTTGTAGATTTTAATATGTCATTAACATAGGATAGACCCTTGTGATACATGCCAGTTTATGAATTCAACATCACACTTCATTTTTCCGATTTGAACACACTGTTTTCTATTTACAAGATAACTGGCAAATCACTGATTGGCGATTCCCCTACTACCATAGTAATTTTATTTATTAACTTACTTATTAATTTAATAACTTTGCTAAAATGTATTCATACGGGTTTCAGAATATTTTCATTTAATAATGAATGTAGGTCTATGATTTATTGATACATTTATTGAACCATTTACAATATGGAATGTACCCAAAATGATCCACTACATGAGTAAAAATAATTACTGATAGTGTATCCTTGCAAGTCAGATTTTAAGAGATAAGATCAATCGGAGTAGCTGACATGTGGATTATTCTGGTTGGTTTGTGAATAACTGGCAAAACCTCTCAAGATAAAATACCATCAACATAGGCAGTAGTTTATCATTAGTTCTATATTTTAAAAATATTGACATCACCAAGAATCAAGCTTGATTTACCATCAGAATGAATCATTTCTATAGTATTGAACAGAGTAGAGGAAAATACATCAACATGCTGTAGAGTGCTGGGTCTATAAAAGACGCCAGCAATTAAGTTCTCACGAGATTCATAAACATAAGGAGTGAATACACTCAAATCTTCTCTAACGTTGAAATTAATTGAGTCCTTTATGGAGAAAATTGTGTTTTGCGCGTGTTTAGGACAATCTGAGACTACTAGAGTGGGAATAAAACATTTAAACTACCAATAACAATAAAGGGCGAAAAGTCTGTTATATGCAACCGAGGGTAAACACCTAATTCGCAAAAACACAATATTCAACTCTAGAAATACAGGTACAATACAGAAAACTGTCATCACTGATGTAATATAATACAACTTTAAAAGCCCAAATATGTCTGTTAAAACACGACAAGAGATTTAACCGATACTTATTATTTATTCATGAAAGCAACCGTGAACAGGTGTGTTTTAGAATGGATTTTAAAGTTTCAAGAGATGACGCATTTCTAATATCTGCTGCCAACCTATTCCACAAAGTTCTGCATGTTTTATGTACAATTATTGAGATACAGCTGCGCACTGTTATTTATATACTTTATGCAGATATTAAATATTCATTTCACATCAATTAGTGGTGAATTATGCATGTAAAATTAGTTTAGCCAGACAGTAACCCAGTTTAGCCCAAAATGGGGTTTAGTCCAACTCAGGTTTAACCCGAGAACGGTTAAACCTGCGAACCATGGAATAGAGCCTAAGCCTATGTATGGATAGGTTGATCTTTCCTGTGATACACTTCTACAAATCGATGAAATTGCAACTGTCTACATCTTGCAACATCACTCACTAGAGGACCTGACATACCATCTGTGTCTTGTATACACAACAAATAGTTATAAAGATATAATTTTTCTCACATACTGAAATATATGTCACAATGTCCACTGTAGTAGTATACTCAGTCACCCCTAAAGAAACTTATAACCCATATCAGATTATGTCCCATAGGGCCTACTGTTTTATTTACTCTTAAACAATGATTGTCAATGTTATACATATATATATATATTTGGAATGTGGGTTATGATTATTACTTTCCATTTAAGCTCATGTTTTGAAAAAGAAATATTAACTCAGTTTCTTGGTTCCTGCATTACATATTTTGCCTAACATTGGGCTGAGTTGGTAAAATGATGAACTAAGTTGGTTAAGCTATGGGTTCAGTTAGTGATAGACTAAGTTTGTGTGAGTTGAACATGAAAAGGGTCGAGTTGACACAATACTATATCGATATTAATATCACATCCCTAATCAAAATTAGTGGCTAATAAGTCTAACTTGGATAATGGGCCATTAAATTAGAAATTTAAAGCTGGAAAGAAACTTTTCCAGGGATTAACCTCTCGGCTCACTACATCATGGGTGGCTGACCATATTAAATGGGGCTGCCGTCTCCACTGAATTAATTAAAAGGGAGACTTTAAGGATCCTGTGACGTAAAATTTCACCCTTGACTTTGGGTACTTTGTCTCTAATTAGGGTAATCTCAGACTTCGGCCCCTATAAACGAATGGGTTGTGAATGTCCAGTTAACCGAGTCGCTCACTGAGTTATTACGTGTCAGATATGGTATTGTTTAGATATTATCTTGTCATGGTAATGCAGCTGTTTTTTTATATTTACTTAGGTATATATCTGGAGAGCTCTTTAATAATTTCTGGCTGATAGCTCCTATACATTTTTATTTGGACTTGTGTGTTCTGTTACCAGTAACCATAGACACAGTCAATTACAACAACAATTTTTAAAATATTTATTGGCAATATTAAAAATATAGTTCACAGGATTGTAAGCACTACAATAGTATATTATTATTGCACAGGTCCATATAGTTGGGAACATGCCCGTAGACATTTCAATGCCCTGCGTGTGCCATATTTTCATATTTCCCCAATATTAAAATATATTCTTATGGAGTTCATGATATTTATTTTCTTGGTGGTGCTTGAGTTAAGATTTGCTCACCAGTCGGACTTGGAGATGTACCAGCATTGCCTCGTCATTGAGCAGTGTGATAACCATTTAAAATGGCATGTGAGGACCCCCTGTTGGGCCACCCCTTGGCATCATTGTTTGTATGGATACTGAATGTCAAACAGTTTATCCCTTCCATGGATTGATGTTTCACTCACGATTTTGTACTGAACTTCGTGGGCATATTAATAGCAGTGGAATCACGCAACGATGCTTCATTCAGATCTGGTGGTGAATCGAACATGTCCACGAGTATAGGATATTTCAGTGGCATAGGGGATCATGGAATTGGTGCTGGAGACACAATAGAACATATATCGTAGACCCATTGGATTTCAGCAATACATCATGATAATAATTGTAATTAGTATCGTATATTAACATGACCATCTATGGAATATAAATAGAATAATACCACATTCTGTGTGTTTGACAGCAGATATTTTTTTAATTACTAAATATTGCGAGCATTTTAAGTTTCATATTCTATCATTCCGATCTTATGTATATAATTCTCATAGATCTACCCCCAGAAATACGTGTTAAAATATTTTTTCAGTCCTGTGCGGTTTTTAGACCCGTCCGAAATTACCGAAGTTACCATGACCACGTACCTTCGTCTCCATCTCTCCGTACTGTTCCCTTGTGACTGTGAGATGTTGGGAAGAATTTATGAACAGCTACTTATTCGATTATACAGCAGACCAAATTGGAAATAAGTGCTCGCACTACATGTGCTATCACTGTTTCATGATCAAAAATCATGAAACGAAAGATAGACTAACAGTAACAATCAATCAATTAAATCATGAATTCACTTATTCAGTGAGTGACTGGCAACGTCAACTTTTTATACAAAGCGTTCACTACGAATGCCCCAAACGCCTATATTTTGGTTATTTTTATACCAGGATTAAATATTCTATTTAGCATAAATATTAAGATGGCATACCATTTCTAGGAATTGACTGAATAACTTTGACAGCAGCGTCAAACTTCTCCTCAGAAGTCGCCTCCATGTTGATGAACCTTCGTTTACAAATCAAAGTTCGCATTTTATTCGCTAGGGGTATGCCTAGCTTATTAGGAATTCCTCTTATCCCAAGCGCACCAATGGAAATGACTCTTTTGATTAATCACTAGATGGTTGTATAGACATTTTTGTTTATTTCCTTAGTAATTCACAGGATTAGTTGAATTGATCTTTCATTTTAAAACTCAGCTAAACTAGTTTACCCCATCTTCTGTAATTACACCCGGAATTTATTAGCTTAATCTAAATTAAATCGTGGTTAAATCGACCTTTAGCATGCTAGCATTGAAGATTACACTATAAATAAGTTATTGTCACGGCCTCCCGGACAGCATAATCATGAATAAGAATGTCTCACACTCTTACCCACTATACATACTAACCAATTCCTAAGTCATTTTTGACTAAACTGAATCATCAAATTTTCAGCTGAACATTTAATATTGAAAAACTGATAAGAGAAGTTATTATTTCTGCTAAAACCTAAACCAAACTTAAATTCAAAGAAACTGAAAAGGACCAATAAACTTATCTGATAATAAGTAAACTTTGACCCTAGTCCGTAGTCCTTATTTAATGTTAGCAATTTGTACTCTCGATGTCCACAGAGACATAGCATACTTTACATCGGTCTCAGTGAGGTATTTACACTTTTGACAGAATTTTAATAATATTCATTATTTTGGTGGCTTGTTTAGAAATTCTGATTAATTGCTCTTATCTCTAATCCGATATCATCCTAGACACTGAGATAACCGCAATAATAATAGTAGATATTAATTGTTGATTGTGAGAATAAAAATCGTTTATTTAATGAACTATCGCGAATAATCGATCTTATTTCACTAATAATTGTCTTTCTTAAATTCCGATTGTAGCCGGCAAAATGTTATTACATTAACACACATGCCGACAGGTGCAATGTCCTCCATCTCGGGAGGAATAACAGATGTCTAGCCTACAAGATGGGATATATTGAGTTGCAGTCCACTAAATTAGAAAGGGATCTCGGTGTCTATTTTGATGAGGAGCTGAATTCCATAAGTACATATCTTTTGCTGTTAACAAGTCCAGTAGGATGTTGTGGCTCATCAAGAAGACATTCTCATGTCTACATGAAGTCACGCTGCCAATGCTGTACAAGGCACTTGTCAGACGACACCTGGAATATGAAAACATTATTTGATATCCACACTATCAGGTGGATAAATTGGCAGTGGAAAAGCATCTATCATATGAGCAGCGGCTAGTTTCCCTGAGGCTCCCATCACATGTTACAGGTGTATGAGATCATGATTGGGATATACAGACTTGGCCCAAGAGCATTCTTCAACAGAGCACTCAATGAACGAACCAGCTGTCAGAGCCAGAGGTTATTCGTGGGACTCTGTCGACCCGAAATAAGGAAAAACTCATTCATCCAGCGAGTGGCTCAGGACTAGAACCCATTATCAGATCATATTGGCACAGCCACTACCCTAAATTATTTTAAGTCTAAACTGGACGAACACTGGAAAGACAACATATACACGACGTCATAGACGGCTTAATAAGAAACTACAAAATTAGTCAAGACTGAAATACCCGACAGGCACTACCCTTTTATTCCGTACCCTGGTATCCTGGTATCCTGCTGATCCAGAGTTCATATAAGTTCAGGTGTAATAGAACATTTTAATACTCCAAATTGACTAAATTTGGGATTTTCTGGTCACTTATAGTGTATAATAAAATTATAAATCCTGCATTTTGTTTTATCTAGTTGTATATAAATATATATATATATATATATATATATATATATATATCCCAGCTAAATAACGCCATACTGACGTCACACTGACGTTATACAATGTTTTAATAACTTTATTTTATAACCTCGTAGTAAAGTTATTTTGTAATGAGTAAATTACCTTATTTAATGCTATTTTATAACATTAAAGAAACTTTTTAACTTCATTATGTCGTTATTTCATAACATGCTAAAGACGTTTTTTACGTCATTATGACGTTTTCTTTTAACGTCATTGCAACGTTTTTTGACGTCAACATAACGTCTTTGTATAACAACCGAAAAACATTTTTTGATGGCATGAACAATACCAGAACAACAACACATAACTTGATTTGAACATTTTTGTCTTTTCCTGCACAGTATTTCACATTATCATAATATAGTATCATCTATAATCCCTCTAATCGTCACATTCTGAAATGAATAACAAAGACCATATAATGTTAAACCATATTGTATATGATTATTATAATTTATGCACCATGCTAATAAGAAATCATATTATGGAACATCTGTTTTACAAAATCGGACACGTTGCGTTCGTATTATTGTTGAATGTTCTTCCAATTTCAGGTTTTTGCCCAAAGGAGTGTTCATGTGCGAACGAAAACACATCTATAACTTCCGGAAAACATTAAAACGTGCTCCAAGTAAGTCACAAACTTCGATTATTTTGCAACACAACACAGCTTTAGCATGTATTACCTTCTTCGGGTTAAGTCATTTCAATCTGGATCTTTTCTGGCCTTTATTGGGTTTATAAACAGAAGAAAATATTTATACGTTAATAATGTTACTGAATGCACCTTCATGTATAGTAAAATCAACCTAAATTCACTGCACATGTTGTGTGACAATTCATGACATTAAATTACAGACCCATTGTGTTCTGTCTTCGGGCTAGTAACTTGTCCAACTTGAGACTCGGGTTGCACTCCGCACGTGTGTCAGAAGTGAAACTCTAGTGTCGGAGTGCTAACCCAAGTCATGAATTGGACTCGAGGTGCCAATCTGATTGATTTGTACGAAAAACGAACACGGCCCTTCATTCTCATATACCCCTATAACCTAGTGATATCAGCATTGTCAACAGTATGTGTACAAATATAAATGAACAGCATTTTTGCAATTCTGAGCTACATTTGATTTATGCGACATGAACTTATCACACCTGAGAGGTGTAGACTAGGGTGATGTGCGAGTGCTACGTTGACTCAAGACCTCCGTTTCAATTTTCCGTAATTCGCATGTAACAACAAGTTTTATGGTAAGACTTTAAGATTTGATATACATTATGTGTCTTTGTGAATCTGGCATTCTTTGTTGACTCCAATGAAGTTTTGCTTGAACCAGTATATTTTGTGGTACCAGTAAAAATATTTGTTTGGCTAGTGGATTTAAATTTTACCAGCGCGGGGGATTATGAGACGTACAAATATTTTTCTGGCCTGAGTTAAATTACACTTAAATGCCTGGACGCATTCGGCAACAGAAATGGGCCAGCCACCTAAGTGATTGCCAAATTGCTGAAAAGTATACCGGAAACACTGGGCCAGTAACCAATATCTTTTAATCGGATTATGCAAATTTTGTTATCCACAAAGCTGAAATTTTAATATACTTGGTCTGACGTCAAAACAACATTACTCACAACACAATAATATGTGCAAGACACTAAGCAACATAATAAATGTGGATAATTATTTTGACCGTGCCCAGGGAGGCTGTTATTGTTAAATACATACCTGGTATAATTCACCCCTTCTTTATCTGACGGCAGATTTTACGACATAAGTAATTATGTCTCCAACCTCCTGTTGGTCTATCTTTCGGTGCCTCTTCGTGCATGCCCCTAGAATTATTATGAACTTGTTTATAGTTTTACATTAAATGGTGCAATTTCTATGCACTACTAGTTGATATTAGGTACTAACTTCAATACGGTAAGATGTAACAAAACAACATTAATTTCCGTGATATCTAAATTTAGATGAAAGCTATTGAAATGCATTCTACACTCATATTGTGAGTATTCAATCAGTGTACTTTTACAGTTCAAAGTTTACAGTTCATTTTTCGATGCATGATCACCACCACATATCAATACAGTTTGATAGGGGAATAGCTAAAAACAAATTATATGTTACACCATATTTACTGTTAATTAATGAGCGTTAATATTTGTAACTAATTTATATAAATTTGACAAAATGTTTAGCTAGTTCTGAGGCTTCTGCCTATAATAAGTTTATATTTTTATTCCAATTAGCCTTTTAAGATAACAAGCACAATAATTATTTTAAATGAAGTTTAAATGAAACATGCTATTGGCTGGCATTGATCTGTGACACCATTTTGAAATATAAAGCAAAGGAAAAATCAAAATGAAAACATATTTAAAAAATAAGAACCACCAATTGAACAATAATCCTTCCAATATTTGCTCCGGTTATAGGACATACTTATATAGAGAGTTATAAAATATACTTATTAATTATCACCTTGCAGAACAAGACGTCACACAGAGCTAGTTTTCCTACGTGAAGTTTATTTAGTGAACACTTTGCCGATATCCATCTGTTGTTGTACTGCAAGCTATTCCAGTTTGTTGATTCCATTCTGTGTCAAAATGAAATGATTTTACAGCCCATGTAAATGCACTACATAAACAATCCACATACATACAAAATATGTTCCAATATAAACCTATACAAATTTGGGTGGTTCAGCAGAACAATTATTTTCCACTAAAATCCAAATATAGCCTGATCCAATTGATGTGACATTAAGGGTCAAAATGTGACAACAACACAAGAGTCAAAGTTATATCTTTCCAAAATATATGTTGTATAACTGAAATAAGTGAATACATATTCATGTTCAAGAAACAACGTTTTTTTAAAATAATCAACTCATCAATTGTGTATTATCAAGCTAGGTAAGGAAAATACAAACAGAATAATGTGCTTTTAACCAGATTTCTTTTACACCAAAGTAAAAAAAAAAAATGTCGCTTTTATAACATGCCCTTTAAACCCACATTCCCTACCCATGACCCGATACAGATAGGCCATTTTAAACGAGGCTGGCCAATCAACTCGCAGCTAAACTAGATCATATTATTCATGAGATGCGCGGCGCAAGGCCAGATGACAACAAACAAGAGAGACGACGGTAGGGGTTACTCCATTGTCGACCAAAATATGACAGTATACTTATAGAAATAAAAGCCAATGTGTGTTTGTTTGTTTGTTTGTTAGCAAACAAATCTGATAAAAAAGTCTTATGCATATGCCATTAGTTGGAACCAGGATGTCGGCGATGGTCAACTCTATGTTGTATGTTCAAGAATGGAACATGGAGAGAATTATTCCTCCTCACCCCAATGGAAAAAAAATGTTGCATACCTTGATGCCTTACAATGATCTCAAATTGATAGCCTTCTGCAGAAGCAAGCTTTAAAATCCGGGTTCTAATCTTGTTATTGATATATCTAGTGGTGTAATACGACTATACTAATGCATACAATCTATAACCCTGGAGGTGTTTATTAAACTGCTGGCAGAATGTGTTTTTCCCAAATTGAGAGTAATTAGGTTATAATAATATAGACACATTGTTGAACGTATAAGTATTATAATCCCGACGTGTCACCCGCAGTATCGGAGATCTGGATGAAATCCGCTGTTATCGATTATAGGTCAAATAGATCATGGAGATGTGCGCTTTAATTTAGTTTCCACCACACCTAATTGGATATACTTACGCTATCATCACACCACGAAACAATCCGCGTCCCGGTTTCTATTCGCCGGGAAATAATCCCCAAAACGAAGTCGGCGGGGAATTGCTTCCGGGTCAGTGTGCTCCATTGACCTAAATATTTTTTCTTTCGGGTCACTGGTGTGCTAACTCGTTGCTGGCGAGCGGGCGGTAGTTGCGTCAAAATCGATTGATATCACGTTCGCGTATGTGTGACGTCATCTTAGCGTGAGATTCGGCAATTTACGGAGGCCTTTCAATCTCCAAATCATGCGGATCTTCTAATTGTTTTACGGCGGCTTAGAAAACGCCGCTGTTACAAGGCATCTTGCAGGCAGCTCTGGTGCCGCCAATGGATACTCCGTAGACCATTATATGGCACGTATCAGACCTTTATGAGGAAATTCGAAGAGGAGGATTTGTTCTCATACAAGAACTATATCCGAATGTTGCCAAACCACTTCGATTATTTATGTCAGTTAATCGCCCCACGGGCCAAGAAAGAGGATATCAGTCGATGAATGCTTTGTCATCATCCTGAGGTTTTGATCCTTCACAATTTCCGCCTTCAGCGCTCGGCGTTTACACTCTTTCAAATTTGTGTTGTACAAAGGAGGGTTTGCTTGCCATAAATAGCCTGAATTCATCTACTGTTGATGCAGCCAATGTATCCGTCCTGTCAGATTGTAATGAAGTTTAGACACAGTAAATAAACATCCCAAAAATATTAAAAAAATACACTGCTCTATTTACGTAAAACTTACCCGGGTAATTTTTAATTATCTCTGAGAGACTTAGATAACTACAAACAGAGAACATCTTCTGTTTTATAACTTGGCGTTGCCAATAAAAACAAATGACGTCTGCTTCTTCTTATTTTTAATTACTGCCTAATAATAATGGCCGAAATGGCAGTTATTTTACGTGGCTTAGCTACGTCAAATGAGGTAGACGTATATCGTCTCTAACAGACTTCTTCATGACCGGGACTAAATTAAAATAAATTTACAATAAATGACATATTTGACGGGGAAAACCTTCCCAGGTGTTTGGTTTTGGATGAAAAACTCCCCCTACTATTGTGCTACGGTCGGAATTCTAACCTCCAATCTCAAGCACAGTATGACCATGCGTAAGAAAGTCCGACGCTCTTACTCACTGGGCCATAGAGGCAGCCTGGTTCTGCTTCTGGTTCGCCACGTGTGTTTGTTTATCCCGAAATAATCCCACTACGCATTGCGTGCCTCGAAGTCTGATTTGGCTTATTACTAGGGCTTCCAATTTTGTAACTGGGCTGAAGGTGTTTTACTGGAGATGTGTTAATAACCTATTTAGTTCTCCAAGGGACTTGTTTTCTATGTCTGTGATGATTCTACAATAATAATAATAATAATAATAATAATAATAACAATAATAGCTGAAATGGAAGTTATTTTGCGTTGCTGGCAACCTCAAATGAGGAAGAACGCATATGGTTTATAATTTACTGCTTCACCACAAGGACTAATTCTAAATAAATTTAGAATATACAATATATGGCATATTCGGTGATGAAAACCTTGCCAGTTCTCTGGTTAGATGAAAACCCCCTCCCACTAGAGTGCCTGGATTTGAACTTCCGACCACCCGCTCAGCGTGAGCTGGGATTAGTAGACCTACGCTCTACCCATGAAGACACAGACACAGTTATCATTCGACTTTTGTTTGTTGGAGAATTTTTAATGTTAAAAAACGAAACGATTATTCTTGATGCTACATTAAATGTTTTTACAAATGATACCACAAGGGGACCACCTTCGTCATTTTTGGTTGGTTTTATAAAATCCGTATAGTTTTTCTTATTTAAGTTGGGCTCCTTGTATATCTATTTAAAATTAATTTTCGACTAAGTGATGAACCTGCAGTAGGTATTTCCTCACTCGGAATTAAATCATTATCATTTAAAGATGGTTCGGACATGTCTTAATTTTTTTCGGTTTTTACCTGCATGCATGAATAACGCACGCAGAAGACATGGTTTTCGAATTAATCGCATACCTGTGCCCATAATTCTAACACGACGTTGGCACTAGCCCCCCACTTACATGTAGTTCGGAGTAGTGTAAGGATCCACAAAGCTGGATTATGTTAACCTCCACTTAGATGTACAGGTATTCCATATGATTTACTAGAAACTGTCCCGGTAATGTTGTGACATACAATAGCTGGCCTTATTTAGATGCTGTATTATCAACCTGTTGTTGAGCGAGCATTATACGGGTGTGATGTGCTAGCTAACTATTTAATGGCAATGGCTGTAACATTGAAGAACAAAAGGTGATTAATAAAAGCATCAATAGAAAGGTGTTGTGAAAGGAAGGTGTTCCATTGTTTTCACATAAGGTGATAAGGCCCGCATCAATCAATGAACATCAATCATCGGAAAACATCAGTTTATTTTGATAGTTTTGTTTGGGGGGGGGGGGGTTACAAATCTGATGTGTATGAGCGTGAATTACTGTGAACTAGATCAGTTAAAAGATTACGTAGTTGTATCATATGACTGATTCTAACACTGATGCTGTTCTATTATCTATCCTGTTAAAGATATCACCGAATGTCAATAATTGTATTATACAATCGTCTCTTATCTACGATCACCCGCATAATTCCGATAACGAACGCGTCACAAAACGGCCATTTTGTATTACGGAAACCGAAAGCCCTAAACAATTATAAATTAACCTAGATATTACTCAATATTACAGTACCAGATATTTATCGGCCTGTGCTAAAACGAAATATCTTCTGATAGCGTCATCAAAATGGCTGACTACAGAATTCCTAGCGAATGGACTAAAGATGGCATGGTGTTTGGACAAAATGTCACGAAAGAAACGATCGAGAGACTGGAATCATTCGAGATGAATGAAGGGGATGTTCTGCTAGCTTCCTATCCAAAGACAGGTAATACACGAAATTGGCTTCTTGATACACCTTAAATCATAATATACATGTATATGGCTAATATATATATATATATATATATATATATATATATATATATAGCATTTATATCAATTTACAACCATTTCTTGATACACTGTGTCACAAGGAAGGCATCTTCGTGGTAATTTCGGTTTCCGAGATGTGCCGTAAATTTGAGTTCCTGCTAAAGTCATTTTCCCATATTACCTTCATATGTTTTATAGTCATCTAACCTTGTAGGCGGAGAAAGGTGATCTGTAAGGAAGAAGAACAATATTCCCGTTGTATAACATCCAAATAAATAATATTATTGTTGTATAATAAATATCGTGTATCGTAATTTGATACGAAGTGGCGAGTTTCATTCTGGAATTGTCCACTAATACACATACTACTACTACTACTACTACTACTACTACTATATACTACACCTACTAATGCTACTACTACTACTACCAAAGACTGTTTATAACAAGACGTGTTACTTCCCGTTTTACAATGGTGCGCCATTTTGAATTCCAGGAGCGCAGCGCCTATGGCGACCGGGGGGCAAACTATCACGGACACCTCCCCGTGTTAACATGACGACTAATGGCGCTGGCTCATTCTGCGCCACTTTCGGCTGCAGTAACAGGAAAAGTTTACACAAATAAAGACATCCCGGAAAGGAAATGAAAGCTAGTGTAAAAATTTGATATGATCTGGCTTTTAAAATAAAGGATATTTAAAAAATAAGCGTAACAATTTGAAGTAATAATAATAATATACCAAATATATATAGCGCCCTATATAACTTGTAAGAAGGTTATTATGAGGCGCTTGACAATAAATAATTCTATGTATGTAACAGATTTACATCTTTAAAATACATAATTCTTTCAAGTAAACACGCACTACTTGACATGACTCAAGCAGTAGGCCCAAGCAGGATCTATCTAGATCTATATTTGTTTCAGACAAAATCTGATTAAATTTTATTGAACAATATCAACCTGTTAATCACCAAATGAGTATGTAAGATATACATAAGCTTACAGTGACATGAACTGGAGCCACTGAATATATTATGGCTGGGATATATATTATACTTTGTTATTGTTAATAATATAATTGCACTTCTAAAATTACATTAATATAATCAGATAAATTTCCCCTAATTACAGTAATTATAAATAGTTGAGTATTTACATGATCACCTGCATCCATATTTATTTTTAAACGGCATGTAGTCACTTTATATATATATATATATATATATATATATATATATATATATATATATATATATATATGGACTTAATTATTAAATACCTCAAATAGTAGTAGAAACATTCATTTTGTTATTATTTCTATTGACAGAAGTAAAAGATGTTGTCGTTCAGATATATGATGAGGAAGGATTTAAATTACTTGAATACTAATTGTAGAATATATGATATGCATTTCACTGAAACGGAATTCATGAACCAAGCAAGAGATAAACTTATCCAGAATGCTATTCCAACTATTTTTGATGTACCAAATCCACCGCATGCATCCACTGAAATCAAAGAGGAAGGTATTAACAGATAGGAGACCTATACAGGAGACAGGACCAGCTGTGATGGTAATTAATATTTATAAATATTAACGGTGAAACATATTACAAATTGGTATTATAAAATTAATTTAATTAATTTTATAATACCAATAAACAAGGCATCAAACCCATGAAAATTTTGTCAGCCCTTTTCATATCTTAATACAAAAAAGGATGACCAGCACCTGAATTAGTAGTACCTAACTGTTCAGCTCATGTGCTTTAATTGGTATACTTCTCTTCATAACTTGTTGATCTGTTTCAGTCCTTGAAGTTCTATGATGTATGTTTACACATTGTTTGTGCACTTGGTTCAAGTCATTATTTTACAAGGTATTGTTCTGTTTCAGTTCTTGAAATTCTATGATGATGAGATACCATGTAAACAGGCCAATCTCTTGGTTACAGATTTGCTGGTGTTGGATGTGATAGATGATTTTGAGTTTTCTTTTACCGTAGTCAATGCATGTGTCTATTACACCTCTGGGTATATTCTGTCTAACTTTAAACAGTTCACTGATCTGGACTAAATGTCATATTTTTATAGTAGTGGTTGTTTAGAGCTGGAAGCAATTTGGGTTATTCTGTCCATTTGATAACAAATGACATTGAAACTGTAGATGACCCCATGGCACAACATATTTGATGCGGCTTATTGTATGAAAGTACTGATTTTTCTATTTCTAACATGTTAACGTAAACATAAACATTGTTAATATTCCACGTATATTCTTTGGCCTATATTGGTCTATATATTATTGAGGTGTAGACTTTAAATGAACTTATAAGTTAATATATAATAAACGGACATGATGAATATATGATGGGAAGTTTGTAATGAATTGTGTTATGGTTGCGTTATAATAGCTGTATATATCAGTATATGTATATATCCAAATAAATAAAAATTAATGGATCCTGATAAACTGACATATGATCAAGGTATGTTTATATGCATTAACTCAAATATATCTAATTGTTTTCATTAAAAAACGCCTTCCACACACAAAAGAAAATAGGCTGTGAAATAACCTAAACCACATTCAGTTATTTTCCTGATCAGCTGTGAAGTGATCGCAAATTATAGGCTATGAATTAAGTGACTAGGCTGTGAAATCACTTAATTCTTTATATATAGTTTCAGAACTTTGTTTGTTTTCGATATTATGTGTGCACAATTTAAGTGTTAATTAACAAGAGGGTATGTGATCATTTAACATATAGTACTAGTATTGGCAATTTATTTCAACCATACGCACACATGTACACGATCACATGCGGACAACCAGAGAGCTTTTGTTTATCTGAGAAATACCCCCGGTCGCTTGGTGCGCCACTGGTTCAAAATTCAACATGGCGCGGGAAGAGTGACACCTCTCTATATTTAAGCTCTCTGCTACTACTACTACTACTAATACTACTACTACTAATAAAAATATAATATAATTTAATAATAATAATACTAATAATAATAATAATAATAATAATAATAATAATAATAATAATAATAATAATAACAACAATAATAATAATAGCATCAACTGTCTTACCAACAAGAAAATATATTTGCATACAGGTAGGACAATACGTTAAATAATGAATACATTAATTAGAAACATATTGTTTGCTGATTACACTGATAGGATAACCAAATGATAGGGACAAATATTAATTAATTTGGAATTCACTACGATTGTTGGTGATGTAGAGAGACTCACTCACTGACTGACTGACTGACTGACTCACTGACTGACTGACTGACTCACTGACTGACTCACTGACTGACTGACTGACTGACTGATGACTGACTGACTGACTCACTCACTCACTCACTCACTCACTCACTCACTCACTCACTCACACTCACTCACTCACTCACTCACTCACTCACACACCCAACCACCCAACCACTCACTCACTCACTCACTCACCCACTCACCCACTCACTCAAACCAACATCTAGCTGCTCGCTCACAGATATTATTTTAACTTTTAACAACACCAAACTTGTTCTACTTCCAGGTACTACGTGGTTACAAGAACTAATATGGTTGGTCTGTAACAACAGTAAGATGACTCTAGCACGTTCTGTGCCTTTAGATCGTAGATTTCCGTATCTGGAATTGAAACTTGACAGTTCTCACACTGGCATCGAAATGGTATCTCTCTTTGTATATCTAATGTGTACTTATAGCTCTTGCTTTTTGAAATTATAATTATAATTATTAACAACTTTATCGTAGTGTGTGTGTGTGTGTATGTGTGTGTGTGTGTGAAAGAGAGTGAGTGTGTGTGTCTGTGAGTGCGTATGCATTTATAGTTGCAGATGTTGTCACATCCCTATCTGATGAAGACACATCTTCGGAGTGAAACATTTCGTAAGCAGATTGAGATAGGAAAGGTCAAGGTCATAATTGGTATCCGTAACCCGAAAGATACTCTCGTCTCATTCTATCATTTCTATAGAATGTCCTACAATCTTGGTAACTTCAGTGGGACTTGGGATGATTTCTTCGAGTTATACAAAACAAAACACATCACGTACGGCGACTATTTCCAATGGTATTCTAGTTGGCTACAGTATAAAGACAAGCCTAATGTTATGTTGATAAAATACGAAGACATGCATCACCGAATGACTGACGTCATTAAAGGTGTTTCCAAGTTCTTGGGTAAAATGCTACCAGAAAATATCATGGATGACATCAGTCTACAGCTATCTTTTGATTCCATGCGTCACAATAATATGGTAAATAAGACGCTAACCGGTACTTTTAATATGCAAATTTCACCTTTTATGAGAAAAGGGAAGATCGGAGATTGGAAGAATTATTTTTCCCAAGAACAATCTGAAGCCGTTGAAAAATCCTACAAAGACGCAATCGAGCCTTTTGGAATCAGTTTAGAATTTGAATGATCTGTGTTATTAGAAACGGATGTATTCATCCAACACACACAGCACACACGCACACACGCACACATACACACGCACGCACGCACGCACGCACGCACTCACACACACACATTCATTGTTGCTCTGTGGATCGAATACAAATTACTGGTACATGCTGGGTTCTGTATAACGGCTAGACGAAGCCCGTGTAGCGCTGTTCGTGTTCCGGAAGTGGTATGTTTTATCGGTAAAAATACCATTACGTTTGATGAAAAGATGATTTAAAGTGTCCAACTCTTTCCTAATATGTGAAGGTCTTATGCCGTCATATCCTTATCTTCCTTATTATCAACAAATGATGATAGTTTGACTAATTTAAACTTTTCACTGTTCACTCAAATCAGAAGCCATGCAAGTGGCGCCTCCTAGTTTATTAGATTACCCCCTTGCGTGGATGACCGTAGAATATTTCTGTCTTTATAGATAGCTGAATGTTGTTTAACGACACATCGGCACAATTTAGGCCATTCAGTGTCCTCTTTATAGATAGATAGATAGATAGATAGATAGATAGAGAGTTTATTCCGCAATTTCCATTTACAACCATTTTCCTCATAGATGATATAAACTTTCTTAAAGGTAACAATTTTTCAGAATATTGGTATAATCACAAAAATTGTAAGAATGCGATTGGTCTGTGTTCTCGCAAGTAAAGAGGTACCTACTCAAGAATTGTACTACATAGGTTTATAACGATAATAAGTGGATTGATCAAAGAACACATCAACACAACCACATAATTGATTCGCCATAAACAATAATTCACAATGACATCATTAATTTAGACGTTGGTTAACTTCAGTAGGAAAGTGCATGTGTTTATTTGACGATATTCTTGAAATGGTCCCGGGAGGTAACCCCTGTATTATTTCACGTTATATATATATATATATATATATATATATATATATATAAAAACACTTATTTATATGTAAAATTAACTGAGTAAAAATATGGAAGAATTATTAATGTTTGCACAATCCGTCACATATTCAGAACTGGTAATACAACTTCACTGCACAATATCAATGGACGCACACTGAACATTTCATACAATCATCCCGTGCCATTAATTAATTCATCACATTCAGCAACAAATAACACAACTTTAAAGTCGTCTACATAATGTTTCTACCGATTATAAAAAAAGGTTATTTATAATTGCTAAAATTAGTGTACACTAATATTTGGTAAACTATAACAATATTTGGGTTAACGCTGGGATACACAGAGAATGATACTATGGAGGGGGGGGGACATTTAAGGTTAAAAAGATCCTTTATATACTATGAGTATGACACAACGTACAACTGCCATTTTAATGGTTACACACACACACACACACACACACACACACACACACACACACACACACACACACATAATATATATATATATATATATATATCGTTGTAACGCTTGTCATTGAGCATTCAAGTTAAGACCAAATAAAGTTTGTTAAAATATGTTTTGGTTTTAATAAGTTCTTTATTGGAAACAGGTTCCATCGAGGAAATGCCCTTTTTGGCGTTGTTTTGTTATCTCTAACGCTAATTCGTCGTCTGTCCAATAAACATATACGCCTGTTTGCAACTTGTGTGTTTTGTTCTGTAACTATGAGTGCAGCTTATGAGTTATATAAAGCCGGAAGGCCAACAAGCTTAAGAAATATACACGATACTTATAATATCGCAATAGTATAGCTATTAATTAATGATTACTAAAAATTAACTATTAATTATTATGTATGTTTTGCATAAGTCTAGATCAGTTCATATCCTAGAAGAATGGACTACTTTGTCATACCATTTATGTTTGGTGATTGGTATAAATACAGTTATTTCCACCAACTTAAAGTAACTGTAATACTTTAATACTGAAGGTACGCGGAAGATAGAGCGTTTGCCTGTTAGTACTTCTGGTTGTCCAACACACAGCTGGCATCGAGTTCCGAGTATAGACCATTCACTGTGCGAACACATTTTTGTCTGATACCTAGTCTCACGTGTAATTTAACCATCTTTTGGATGTGCCATCTTGTGCTCGAACCTGTCAACATTGTGTAAAACGTACTTGGGTCTCTTCTGTGTATGCCATTCGTGATCTTATATACTAAGACCATGTCGACATTCCCTCCTGCGGTGCTCATGGGATGGCAATCTTAGCCTTATCAATCTTTCTTCATAGCTGACTAATTTAAATGATAACGGGAAACGCTCTGCCAAACCATTAGATAATAATAACAACAACAACAACAACAATAATAACAACAACAACAACAACAACAACAACAATAATAATAATAATAATAATAATAATAATAATAATAATAATAATAACAAACTTCTGTAGCGCCAATATCCTCGAAACAAATCGGGCTCAGTCGGGAACTTAGCACAGGGGCTGGGCAATCTCACAGTCAGGATATGGTGCAAAATTCATCAATAGATGTTCGGATGCATTGAAAAGTTAGGAGGGATAAGCAAGTCTGAAAAGTTAAGTTTTAAAATAATATTGGAAAGAAACTATGCTATTTGATGACTTAACATGTCTAGGGAGTGAATTCCAAAGAATAGGGACAGCAACTGAAAAGGCCCGAGTGCCGGAATGAGTTTTAACCCAGCAATCAGACAGCAAGTGAAAACCAGTTGAACGGAGCACTCTGGATGAAAGATTATAGGGTGCGGTTCGGGTATGTCGAAGTGGGCACAGATACTCCTCAACGATTGTTGAAGATGTTGCTGTGCACATCGTGAATACTTCTGGCAATGTACGATATGAATACAGCGCTACGGCGATCATGGCCATCCTGCAGCACACAGAACAACCTTTTCCACGATGTTCAATTAGATTGTCTATGTGCTGGCATCAGGCATCTGACTACTGAATAAATTAATAGCAGATGTCAAAGCGAATCTCATCTAGAATCGATAACGGAATTTAGTTGGAAAAATGTTGTGAATCCCGGATATAAGACATCCGTTTTAGATAGTGATCTTATCCCGTTTCTCAAAATAGGATCAAATATTATAATTCTATAGCGCCAACATACTCGAAAAGAATCGAGCTCAGTGGCACACCTAGTACAGGGGTTGGCCAAACTCCGGGTACGATGCAAAATTCAACACAATGATCAGATGGAAAAGAAACTCAGGAAGGATAACCGAGTCTGAAAAGGTGAGTTTTCAAATGGTGACGGAAAGAAACTATGCTATTTGATGAGTCCCAGCATGAGTTTTAACCCTGGGAACAGACAACAAGTTAAAAAGCAGACGAAGGGAGTTCTCTGCGGTTGGGTATGAAGGTTCTTCAGAAGAAAGAGTTTGATAGGCAATAGTGCAGAGTTTGAAAATGATGCGAGATTGAACAGGGAGCCAATGAAGTGATTTGAGGAGTGGCACAGAATGAGAAAACAGAGGACACCGTTTGACAACCCTAGCTAAACCGTCCTGAACACACTGAAGTTTTAGAATATCCTTAGATGCCATGTTATAAAGAAGGGAGTTACAAGCCTACTAGTAATGATTGCTGTAGCAATGGTTTTTACGACTGAAAGAGAAATATAGCGCCGAATACATTATTATAATAACTGGATCATGTATGTTTCTCATGTATTACCTTCTGTTTCAACAGGCAATAAATATATTGATTTGTGACATTTGGAAGAATTCAATGTCACCACTTCCACATTGTGAGTTAGCATAATATAGTAGTAATCTAGACAAGCCATCAACATTAGTGTGATTAGTCGCTGAGCAAAACTCGATTGTGTAATCATAGGTAGCAAGATCCAGAGCCAATAACTACATTCTGGAGGCTGCCATATGGGGAATATCTTTCTCAGGTGAAATAGTATGAGGTACTGGTCCGTTGTCAGTCACTAAAAGCAGTGTACATGAGGCGTATATCAGTGGGCATTCATTACAGTCAAGATAGCGGTTTGATAAGACTGTAGCTAAGCCAATTGGACTAGTGTCACAGACTGCCTTTAATGGTATATCTGGATAATAAGATGGCAGTAGAGGTTTTGAATATAGACACAGCTTTGCTTCTAGGAAAGTGGAGTTAGCTTCCTTAGACCAGCAGCATTTGATTTTGTCCTCAACAAACGTTTGAGTAGGGCTAACTTGGTAGATAACTGAGACTTGACTGAGATTTTTTCAGATGAACTTCGTCTTATTTACCTATGGCCAGTATACCATCTTGGTATACTGGCACACCATCAATTCCTTGTAAGATGGGGTCAAAGATTATTGAGGCAGATGCTGTAACGAATAAAAGTATGTATTGTTGGGAGATACCCTTGTGTGTTTTTATTGCCAGATATGCTTTTGTTTTGATGATTCATCCACTTTCATTTGAAGATAAGCACTTGTAAGTGTGTGTCGAACCACAATCTTTGATTATTGGAATTATGGGGTCGCGTAATCACATTATCTGGCTGGTGCGAGTACACCAATGTCAACAAAGTGATATATATATCCTGACCTACCCTAGTTTGTACAGCCAGTCGAATTAGTTTTTCTTTCAAGAATTTTGATGTGAGTTTCTACCATGACGTAACCCGATTTTGTTAACTACTGTGTTGGATGTATATACTAGAGTATATGTTCCGTGGACGGTTGGAGAATCCTTGGCGGCACGTTCCAGTGAAAGTGCACTAAATAGTGCAATCTTGTTGGTGAGATCTTGATTGTTGAGATTATCCAGTCTAAAGCTATTTAGTGTTGTAATATTTAGTACTATATAAAACAATGTTTAACTCCTTCACTTCGTTTATTCCAAACTTCAGACTTACATATTCTTGCGAGAGCCAGTTTGCGGATGGGACACGTCCAGTACATGAAATGTCGTACAAAGCAGGGGTGTGTCCATTAACAGTAATAACAGTAGCATATTACCACATTTAGTAGATCATTTGTAAATTGATCAAATTGTGTAGATCCTAGTGTTGCAACCCAAATAAATATTTCTGGGATCTAAATTATAGTCACTAATTGGTGTATCTGGCCTTTGTGTTTGTTTCTGGAACATATATCGTGTAGAAACAGGGGTTCACTTACTGGAGATAACCCGCAGAATTAATAATGTTTATAAGTTCCTCAAATGATTTGATTGCGACGTATTGTTTGCCCAAAATGCACGAATATCTTGATATACACAAACTCTGATAACTCACTTGAACTTACTTGAAGAAGTTTGGACTACAGTAGGAAATATCCTTTTAGCTTACTTTATACTTATATTTTACTTGCGTAAATGAGGTTAATGCCGGATATAGGTCAGTTAAGCAATACTACTTTATAAACTAGGCTCGGTGGTTGTATAGATTATGGTGGTTTTCCCAGTGTCCAGCCTAGTCTTGAATGCATTCAGCGAAGATACCATGACAACTGCCTCCGGTATTCCATTCCAGGGGTCTACTATTCGCTGACTGAGTACATGTTGTCTTAATCCTTCGCAACTTAATCGTTTCTTCAGCTCGGGGCAGTGATTACGGGTGTATCTTTTTTCTTCAAGCTGTAGTGGCAAACATTGGGGAGAGCCAACTAGACTTGTCTATTATATTCTCGAAATTCTTCCCTTCTGTGTTGTGTTATTATTGCTACAGTATCTGTTGTAATCTTATTTATGTCCAGTTTATAGGTCCAATACTTCTTTTTCGAAGGTTTTATAGCATCCCTATTCATCCACCAAGGTCTCCTCCATTTGTTAAGTTTTATTGTATACTTGGGGATACATGTTTCTATTGTTGTGTCATATCTTTTTTTAAAGCGTGTCTATGACATCTCAATATTAATGACTGCTGTTTCACTTTCCCAGTTGTACTCTTCGTCATCTGATTGATTGTAACAAAATCACCTTTATCTATTCTGTACTTCTGTTGTTTATTTTTTACTATCTCTGTTTCTGTTTCAATTAAGGATTGAATCTATAAATAGCCACATATTCTAATAAGATCTAAATGTTTCATACCTCTCACTAGGTCTTCTTCACTGGAGATAACAAGGTCCACGAATGATGGGTTTTGGCCAAATCAGTTTCTGGTTAATTACTCCACGTGTTGGCTTAGGTAATGGTCCTGGAGAGTTTCAATGAACATGGTGTCACGCTGTGATTTTCCATTTCATGATTCCCAGTTGAAATTTCCTACAATTAGTATGTTTCTCGAGCCCTTGTTGCAACTTATTATTAATGTTCTTAACTAATCATGATTTGCTTGAGTACCTCTTGGATTGAGGTATATATTACCGAATAGGAAGTATTCATCCTTGTTTTGGGGGTTACACCAAATTTGCTCCTCAAGTTCACTTTCTGTGAGGTCATCTTTCTTTGATATTTAGAGATGATTTGCTGTGTAGATGATAACCGATCTTTTATTCTGACTACCCATGAACATGTTGAATTTGTCTATGCTGTATTCTTGTTGTGGGTTGAGTGTTGATTTTTTCAGGTTCTTGGGTAGGGTTTCTGTTATTGCAATTAAGTTTGGTTTTGCCATTTCTATTTTGTATTTCAGGAGAGCACGCTGGCCCAGAAGTCACTCAGCATTAGTGTTTATAGAACAATTAACCCCTGCCTTCCTTAGTTTGGTTTTTCATACTTTTTTATTAGACTGCTTCCTTCCTGTTGTTAGCAATACCAACTACTGTGAGATATAAGTTAATTCTCTTAATATATTTCCCACTCATCTATTTGGTAGTTGAATTATTCAATCTGGCAGATCTTAGCTAGGGAATTTTATTTGGATGATCATAACGTGATTCAGTTGTTAATTTACACCGAGCGATAATAGTTTCTAGCAAGGCCAATGATGCACGCTTTCTACAAACACAATTTAATTTAACAAGTTATACGCTTATTGTCGGATAGTAGGGGGTTAATAACCGTTCATCACCCCATCTTCTTCTTGTATTTAACACATATTTACGCAAATATATGGTTTTTCACAAGCAAGAAAAGAAACTTATAATCACTATATTGAATAAATCCAAAGGTATGTTTTTATTTCCCTTTAACGAGTAAAGGACAAATTTGTCTATTTATATAATTTATCTGAAAAATATTATTTTCACCAATTAATTTGTTGATATGCCGACAAAACATTATTTATTTCGTTAATATCACGGATGAGAGTTTTCCGGATTTAAATCGGATTTTCTTTGTTTCAAGAATCAAAGATAGCGTTTTTGGAAATGCTGAGTGAGTCAAACTAGCGGTTTGAAAAATTATTACCCCAACACATCCAAGTGCATGTAGCTAAATTCGCTCTGCTACCTCCTTTCGTGCTTTTGAGGTATTTTCAAATGGCATTCTTATTCCAGTAATATTTATTTAAATTTTTAATTAGGAGATCACCAGAATCAAATATTGGCGACAACATATTATCCCAGCTTCTATTTCAAAATTATTCCTTTCACCAACTATTTCATTAGTATCTATCTACCTAACTAAATCACGCCCTGGCTCCTTAATTTTAGACCGCTCACACAAATAAACACACACACACACAAACACACACACACACACACACACACACACACACACAAACACACACACACACACATACACACACATACACACACACACACACACACACACACACACACACACACACACACACACACACATACGATTAAACGATTCCGCTCCTTGAAGTTTAAGAGCTATTTGTTCAGTTTGAACATCAATTTGATAAACCTAGAGTATTATGGTTTTACCGCTATTATCGTACTGATAAAACTTATGTTTTTCAATGAAATATTTTGCATTTTATAAAAATCAAACTTTGTATGATAACAGAAATGAATTCTTTTCACAGTGTTTATTTCACATCCGATTCAATGACGTTTATTGAAATGTGTACAAAATTTTTGGAAAGTGTAATCAAATCTAGAAGGGTAAATTAATATAATATGTAATCATACTGTATTTTTTATTTATTTTAATAATAAACACATTAGTAATAATGAATATTTAATAAATTGCTCTCTCTAGCAAGACACACTTATAGGGGATGCGCAATGATAGCCCAAATAATATGTCTGTAAAAACCCTATAAGAGATTTAAACGATAATTATTACTTATCTGTGAAAGCATCCTTGAAAACGTATGTTTTTAGAAAGGATTGAAACTTTTCTAGAGACAACGCATTTATAATATCTGGCGGCAACTTATTACCCGCAGTGGGGTCTAACATTAAACGCACAATCACAATATGACTGAGGAAACACGGGAACATGGAATGTAAAAAGTGAACCCACAAAAATTGAAAACCTCCCCGATTCGCATTATCAAAATAAGAGCAAGTAAATTTAAAAATCTTAAAGTGTCTAGTGAATAAAGAAATTATATATTGGGAAATGAATTTGAAACAATAATAAAAAATTGATATAATTAACGAGAAACGATCGGAATTGGGTTTGGTAATTCCGATGACTATCAATGTGAATCATGTAAGCTCTATCCAAATTTTAAAGTTTATAACAGTTTATTCTACTGAGTATTGGTGATAAGACTAATTACAGTGTATTTAAGAATAAATTATAAACTACGAATCCAACATGAAACCAATTGAACTAAATTGAACAATCAATCACCAACTTAAAACACCTTTTTCACTGCTGTATATAATATCGAAACATTACACATTACCTATTGGTTTATAGCAGTTTTGATATGTTGGCTTTATATAGAGACAAATTGCATTTTTATTTTCAGTGTAATTTGGGCATAATACGCAAATTTAAATAAGGTGTGAGAAGAGTTTATTTATCTGCCATATAAACCTGTTTTATTGTTTTTTTATATTAGACTTAGTCTTACAACCGCAGCTAAAGTAAAACTCAGTTATAAAAATGGAAGCTCATCAAACTCTGCCAATCATGATTTGGGAAAAATTTTATGAATGGAATATACATAATTCGACTGTTTGCTCAAATGTAAGTTCCTTTCCTAAAACAAATTGCATCCCAATTATTATTTGACTATTCAATCCAATTTTAATTTTTTTTAATACTGTCATGTGTATTTATGTATACAATTAAATTTTCCCAGAATTCAACATGTGAAGAGTACCAAACAGTGATATACCATTGAGTTCCC